>LQRL01090053.1:6437-21674 GCA_001703475.1 Hydroides elegans
CTATAGGCATATTCACCATATAATTATATTGATAAATGTGTTTTGTTTAGTGAGGATTATTTGACATGAAGGTACGTAGGGTGTGGGATGTCTGATTGGTAGATTAAGTCAATCAAAAAATTGTCTTTTTGTAATTGCCATAGTCTAGGAAGTTTAACAAGTATATAGATTAATAACTGTCACGATCACAGTATGTAATATGCCTGACATAGACATACCTGACACAAGTATTGATATCGTTCCATAATTGTATAATGGGCCTAAACTCACTTGTGTGTGACAAAGTGCTGATATCATCGAAACTATTGCTATGATCAGATTTTTCTGTTCAGCATCCATAACTAATATATACACCTATCATTTAAGACAATTCTATCCTAATATAAAACACTGGATCAATGAAGAATGTATATGCAAACACAGAGTATAGTGAAATATCGTTCCATAATTCCGTAATATCCTCTATATATAAATAAACTGATTACATTCGAAAAAGGGCTTTGGGCAATTAGATTGAACCTGTAAACTGTCAATTGATATTTTAACAAAACGTTTTTATATCACATTATCGTAAAGGGATACTATCGTATTGGTCGTAACGTGTATCCTAAGTTGCAATTAGCATAGGCAATAATTTAAAAAAAAAATAGGTCTACGCCCAGGAAATGAGCTATTTTCTTTATTCCATTTGGCACTTATCACTGTTATGATCTATCTTTTTTATTAACTGTGTGTTATTCCTTTTCCCCGTCCCCCTCTTTTTTAGGATCTATCTGAAAACAAACTAAGCGAGGCGGGGTTCAAATCTATTTGCACAACAGTTGCTCATCACGACATACTCAAGGTGCTCAAATTGTCCGGTGAGTGTTATGACATATGCAGAAAAAAAATGAACATACATGTATCATTACCCAATATTGGTTTTGTAGTGCATGTCCATTTATCGCAAAGCTCTAAGCATGAAAACATAGATTGTTATTTGTTGAATTAAATTATGAATTCAATCATATATCTTAAAATGTCTCTTATATCGTACCCAAGTATGTACGGTACCTATATTTTTTTTTCGTTGGAATGACATAACTAATATGACGTATGTTTTAAAAAATATATATATAATTATTTACATTATTAGGAACTGGGTGCAAAGATTCAGAAGTAGTGCATTTAAAATTCATGCTAGACGTAAGTGTTCAATTTTTTATTCTTCTCATTTTTGAAATAAGTTATAATAAGTATAAACGTTTGGTCCGTGTCCCTACCGTCTATTCATGTATTTATATCTTCGTTATCTTTTTTTTAAATGTTGCCTAAAAATACATATATGATAATTTTACCATTGACAATGTGTTTTGCAGTCAAATATGTATTTGCGGGAGCTGAATTTAAGTCGGAACAATATCGGTGATGAAGGTTGCAAGCTGTTGCGTAAAGCAATCGGTGAATATTTTATCAGCTATATAAATAAACATTTAACTAATGATATATATGTATAAATCTAACCGTAGCTATGTAAATATATTTGCTTTATTTGCGCTCTCCTAAACACTCGATTTTCTGTATAGTAAATTTTGTTACCGAAATACCTGAAAAATAAAACCTTAAAATCTTTTGTTTTAATGAACCTCATTATTAAAAGTTCAAAAATAAATTTGATAAATAAATACTGACAGCTATTATATATACTGCAAGTGTTACATTTTCTTCTTTTTATATTAAAGCTGACAATGACACATTGGAAGTGCTCGACATCAGTTGGAACCACATTCGAGGGAAAGGTGCTCGGGCCATCGCGGAAGGCTTGCGGGTAGGTTTATATTCGTGCAGGGATGCCGATTTGCGTAATTTGATTATATTTGTGGCGGTAATACACGTCTGCAAATTTGGTACAAAATATAGTAAACCCAGTATAGATGTGTACCTTAATAGCTTAATTGGTCGGAATTCGGACTAAGTGATACATGATTACAGGGCCTTATAGTTTTATTAAATTTGAGGGCCACCATCTTCAATTTTTCTCCTGTTGGATTTTAAAAGTGCAAAGGAATATTCCTGTCAATCATTGGGATTAACCAATGAACTGCACTTCTATTTTCAAGGATAACCGCGGTCTTCGTTCCCTCAACCTGGCCTGGAATGGATTCGCCTTCGACGGCACCTGCGCCATCGCTGTAGCCTTGACCGCAAATAAAACATTACAAGAACTCAACATGGCCGCCAATCGAATACACGCTGAAGGCATGGGCTCACTCATGAAGGGGCTCAAGAAAAACACGTCGCTAGTCAAAATCACAGTAAGTCAACAATAACACGTCGCTAGTCAAGCTCACAGTAAGTCAACAATAACACGTCGCTAGTCAAACTCACAGTAAGTCAACAATAACACGTCGCTAGTCAAACTCACAGTAAGTGCCAAATATAGGGGTCTTAAGAAAAAACACGTCGCTCGTAAAACTCACAGTAAGTAAAAAAACATGGCGCTAGTCAAACTCACAGTAAGTACAAAAACACGTCGCTATTCAAACCCACAGTAAGTCAAGAAAAACACGTTGCTAGTCAAACTCATAGTAAGTCAAGAAAAAACGTCGCTAGTCAAACTCACAGTAATTATATACTAAATAAAGGGGTTTAAGAAAAACACGTCGCTAGTCAAAATCACAGTAAGTCAAGAAAACACGTCGTTAGTCAAACTCACAGTATGTCAAGAAAATCATGTCGCTAGTCAAACTCACAGTAAGTCAAGAAAAACACGTCGCTAGTCAAACTCACAGTAAGTACCAAATATAAGCGTATCAAGAGAAACACGTCGCTAGTCTAAAACTCACAGTAAGTGATAGATACATGGTCTTTAAAACACGTCGCTATAGTCAAATTCACAGCAAGTGATAGATATCGGATCTTAAGAAAAAACACGTCGCTAGCCAAACTAACAGTAAGTACCAAATACATGGTTATCAAGAGAAACACGTGGCTAGTCTAAAACTCACAGTAAATGTCATATAAAAGAGTCTCAGGAAAGAAACGTCACTCACAATAAGTGCCAAATATAGGCGTATCAAGAAAAACACGTCGCTAGTCAAACTCACAGTAAGTGTCAAATAAAGGGCTCAAGAAAAGCACGTCGCTAGTCAAACTCACAATAACTGTCAAATATAAGGCTCAAGAAAAACACGTCGCTAGTTAAACTCACAATAAGTGTCAAATATAAGGCTCAAGAAAAACACGTCGCTAGTCAAACTCACAGTAAGTCAAGAAAACACGTCGCTAGTCAAACTCACAGTTAGTCAAGAAAAACACGTCGCTAGTCAAACTCACAATTAGTTTTAAACTATTATTCTTTTCTTTTAAAAATGAATTGAAGTCGACACCCCTCTTTCTTTAAAATTACATTGTTTTGTGACTCCAGGAATTATAATTTTTAGAACTTGATTTATAAAAACATAAAAGGAAAATTGTTTACAAAGTCCAAATTATTTACAATTCCAATATTTCCAAGTATTATTTAGCAACTTAACTCTTACCACAGGTACTTGAAAGATGCATTCTAATTTTACTCTTTTTTTCGATTTCAGATGTGCCAAAATTCTCTGACGACAGAAGCAGCCTACATCATGCTTCAGTCATTGCTCAACATGTCAGAATCTGCTATCAGATACATCAATATATGGGTGAGTATGTATATTCCCTAAAATAACAATTGCTATTCTGTTTGTTATGCATGTTATACATTCCATTCATTACTATATTTGCTGCAGATTTACCATCAAAGAGATATAATTTGAAGAACTCATTTAGTACAGTAAAAGAAAATATGGTTTTGTTATCAGTCAAACTTTTGTTATTTCACATTATGAATAAAGTACCTTCAAGCTGTACAACAGTCATACTGAGCTTTGGCTTTGGAAGATGTATCCTGCATTTATACATGCGTTTAACCACAAGCCATTTTTATTCTTTCATTGATAGGATATCGTGGTGGACGACCGATTCATCGGCCTCTACGAAGAACTACAAGATCTCCGAAACCTGGAAGTCATCTACGGGCCCACCATGTCCTACTCGAAAGACGGCGAGAAGGTTTGCAAACCTGCATTTAGTTGTATTAGTCGACTATGTATTTTACCCTAAAATATGCTCAAGAGGATTCGAAAATGTCCCACCATGTCCTACTCGAAAGACGGCGAAAAGGTATGGAAAAACCTGAAGAAGTCTATATACTGTAGTTGTATTACCATGTATTATACCTAAAAGATGCTTAAAGTATTCGTTCAAAGTATTCATGTGTGTTCAGATTGATCAAACAAACCTTCAAATCTATTTTCAAACCACTTCAGGCCATGACGACTATAAACTATTTTATTCATGCATATCACATTCAAACCTTCTTCAAACCTGTTTCAAACCAGATGTCAACTAGTGTCAACTGGATTATATATATGTCAATGGGTGAATGGTGGTTGGAAGATGGATTTGAAGTAGGTTTGAAGCTGATTTTGTAATCAACAACTATACTGATATTCTCGAAGCGATTACCTTAAGTGGTTTGAATCTAGGTTTGAATGTAGGGTTGATAAATTTGAACGCAACCTTAGAAGATTTGTTTTGGAAAATAAAACTTGAAACTTCGAAACAGGTTGAAACAGAAGAGGACGAATTTGCCAAATTGGACCCGAGGGAACTGTTGACGAAAATCATGGAGCGTGACGGTTTGAGGGTCATTGACCTCTTTAAACGGATCGATGATGACGCGTCGTGGTCGGTGACGAGGCAGGAGTTCAAGGAAGGAATACGGGTAATTTTGTCCATTTTGTTAAGATAGATTATGAACCTTTAAATTATGAAGGGAATCGCAAGAAATTAGAACGATACTTTCTATATTTTGTTGTTAACTTGTTTTGTGAATGACATTGTATGCGCCAGGGGATGTTCTTGCTCATTCAATGCTATGTAATACCATGTTTTCTTCTCGGGCACAGCTTTTCCTAAAAAAAACTTTATCCGTGTAAAATTCTTGTTGAGTTATTTGTTTTGAATACTCTTTTTCCCCTATAATAAATACATCTAGATCAAAACCTAGATAAATATGAAAAAAATAAAACAAGCATATTTCTAACCTGAAATAACATATACATGTACGCTGTACATTCAATTTATATCGCTGTGTCTTCGAAGCTTTATTTTTCTATTTATAGAAAAACAATATCCCGGTGACGGAAAAACAGCTTGATGAGCTTATCGAAGTTATGGACGATGATAAAAATGGAGAAATCGATTTAAGGTAAAGGAAAATAAATTGCAATTGATCTTGTGTGATTAATATCTAATTTTTATTTTAAACATAAAATTTATATATATTTTTGTACAGTAAGAGGCACATTTATTGATGTACATCAACGTGAGATAATATAGGTTTGGTTTATCTTATTTTTTGCAGTCTCACATTTAAAGTATTTCTTTTCAAACCCACAAAAATAATGTATACAAATAACGTACTGCACAAACACCAAACATTTGTTTGAAAATATGCACTTGTGTTTTAAAATCATTCATTGTTTCTAAACAACCATTAAATTTTTTAAAAGAAAGTTAAGATGGAAATGTTGGCATTGTTTCTTAAACGTGTGCGTAATTTGTAATATTATTTCAAATAAAGGCATTTCATTCGCATTGTTGAGCGATTTTGGAGGTATCCGGAGGTGAGAATAATGATGATTTAGAAAAGAATCTTCTATTGCTATATTCTGTTTTTTCTTTATCACATTAGAATTATATTATCGACTATTCTATGTCATGAAGAGGACAGTAATTATATCTTCAATGGTATTGGGATCTTATATATTTTCAGTATATAACGTAGACATCTAATGTAACTCTATTCTTATCTTATTTAAAAATTATCTTGTCTATATTTTAATTAATTTCCTATATCCAGTATATTTTAATACCGTATACAAGATCTAGAATAGCGTGACTTTTTAGAATACAAAATATACCTATCGGTATCATTGAACTCTATTATAATCCAGTCTCTTTTATTTAGTAATTTTTATTCTACTTTTATCTGAGTGGATTTTGACTTATTTAGTTTGATATTTTTAGAATGAATAACATGAAATTCAACGAGTGACCTAACTTTCCAATGGTTTTATAGATTACTTTTCTTATTTACTAACCATCTTTTTCAAGAAACGAGTAATTTCTATCTTTTCTCAGTTTGCTGACAAAACACTAACGTCTTTATCGACAAACAACATCTACGCTCAAGTAAGATTATATTTTGCTTAGTTTATTTCTTAAAATAACATTTTATTAATATATATCTGACAAAATATATTGATATAAGTAAATTCTCTATTTTACAGAATTAAATTAAGAACATGTAAAATAAACTTAAAAGATTATATGAAAACTATATAGTTTTGAAATATCGAGTCCATGCAACCAAATATATTAACCGTAATTTATTTTTAAACACAAATCAATGCTGTATTTATTGTCAAAACAGGGCGCGTTTAGGCTGCTTTTTCGTAGAACCATTATTAGCTAAAACTTAGACCATAAACGACACACATTAAGAAAAGTTTCCAAATAACTGTTTTTCAACATAACTGATTTTTTTCAACAAATATTTTTTGTACCTTTTCAAAACAGGGAGATGATCCAGAGTCAACGGGAATACAAGAGAAAGCAACTCAGACGAGAGAAACGACGAGAGAAATTACACGTTAACACGGCAGAGGACGATTTTATGCAGTACTTGATGTAATGAAGCTGTTTTAAATGGATGATGTATAATACCGGGCATGATCACCCAGGCAATATTTTAAGTGATATTGCCCGGAAGTGACAATCATATATATTTATCTTTATTTGAAACATTACTTTCTTGTCAAAACTTGGAAACAAATCCTCAAAATCGATTTCAATTTCCCCCTCGGGGTGGGGTAAAAGTTACTGCAGCATTATTCTGTCATGGGCAATACTTTTTTCATCCCGAGGGTTAAAAACAATTCAGGTAAGGACTTTTTGTGTACTATTTATTGTATATCACTCTCATGATAAACTGCGGCTGGAAATCAAAGAAAAAATGCTTTTATACTCTCTGAGATTGTATACCATTTATATCATTGCCGTTCATTTCCAATATGTATTTTTTTTCAATTTCACAAGTATTTTTTTAAATATTTTCTCTAATTTCATATACATGTACAAACAGTAAAAGAACAAAGAGAAAATATATGACTATAACTATTTGTTTATTTATGCGCTAGTATCGGTGATTGCATTGTGTATGTCTATATTAAAAATAATGTATGTATATATAAGTCAAACACATTCATATATAATGAAATAATCTAACTATAAGTCAGTCACTCATTACAAACTACATAATGTATATAAAAGCTGATGCTGTATGGTTGAATAAATACATATATAAAATGTATATTTTCCTAAAGTGAGAACGTTAGACAACTCAAAGACAGTGGTGATATTGCTTAAGGGCCTGTTCACACGGGGAGAGACACACAACAATATACTTATACGTTCTTTATAAAATAAGCGACATAGCATATCTAGTATTATAAAGAACAAATAAGTATATTGTCGCGTGTCGCTTCCCGTGTGGACAAGACCTAATAAAACCCTTCCCGTTCCTATATGAACATGGCACACTTTTAGAAAGACTCGTGGTAAAAATGAAGGCTCGATCCATTGACTGAAACTGTCCTTCGAATTTGATTCACATCATTGACTAGTCCTTTTGGTCCGCAACAAAATAATCCTATATTGGTTCTAAAACACAGAAGTTTTAAAATTGAAGAATACATTGCAAGAAAATAATGATTGCGCTAATAAACATTTTTGGTAATTAAAATAAAATTGGTAGATTTGGTAATCAACATAATGATATTGGCTTCGACTAGGCCAGTGCAAAATTTTATCATATTGCATTTAAACAAAAAAAAACTCACTGAATAGCATTTCATAATGTCTGATTATGAAAAATTAGAGAGTCCAACTCACCCGCGATAAAGCGATGTAATATTTCGTAGAAGAGATTCAAGGTTCGGTCTTCCTGAATTAAGTCTTTTATGGAATATGTTATCAAAACACCGTCTTGAGATTGCCTGACAAACATTTTTAAAAAAACTTATCAAAATATATGTTTGTAAATATCTCGAATATTCTCTGCATCATTTGGTAATAATGAGTTATTTATACATTATTACATGGTGCGGCTATGTGTGCGAAGTCAACCTTACTGATGAATCAATGCATATTCTCACCTCGTCAGAACGGGTTGCAAACAGTTGAATATCGAGAAAGTCCGGTTGATTACACCTCCATGTCTACAAAATGATAGAATAGGTCTATGTACGTATATAATGATGAAAGTAATTGAGAAACATTTAAACTTAATTTAGTATGATGTGGCATTTACCAGACGTTAACCATGATGTGGCAAATATTAACAAAGACAATTTTTAACGAATTTCATAACTGGTCCAGTTATCAGACCTGTTTTCGCTGACATTTTTTTACTCGTCATAGTCGCTCGATAATCGTGCATAGCATTTTCTATATAAATGTGGTGAAAATTAGAGCTGTGTTCATATAGATCGTAAATTACCTTTTCAAAAACTCCCTCTAAAATATCCAACGCGAAATTAAAAGACTTGTATGATTTACCCATCCATATGAGATGTAACCGGTGAATAGTATGGTTGTGTCCTGAATGCCTGCAAATGTGTAAAAACATACGATAATAGCTAAAATAATTAAGGTTTGTCCACTTAATTGAAATGTTTTATGAGACAAAACTAAATTAAAGCTTAAAAACATTAACATTTTAAATCACATCCACAATAAATTAATGCACTCTTATAAACCATAGAATCGGGTGCCGCCGGATACCTTGTTTTACCCATAAAAGATGGCGCCTTTCTGCGGCAATTGTTTTTTAAATATATATTTGTTTTCAAATTATATATGTTGCACATATTCAAAAACATAAGTATGAATTGAAATATTCACTCACATTAATTGGTGTAATACTGAGAGAAATGGAGTAATTCCTACTCCACCGGCTATACATATGCAGACTTTGTATTTTAAAATGTCTTCCATTGGACTAGTAAAAGGTCCATCAATATATAAGGGAAGTTGCCCCTGATGGTCATTCTCTATTTCTTCGTTATTGGGATTGAAATGCTCCAATAATTTAGCTGTAAATCAAAATAATAGTTATTATTTCTATTAATATAAGCTTTATATAGAAATCGGCGTAAACCAACAAAGTCCACGTGCGTGTTGTACCTTCCTGGCCACTTATAAGCAAAGAATGTTTTCTAGTAATGGTGTTGTTAAAATTGTTAATTATACTAAATCTGCTACAATTTTGTGAATTACGGAAATAATTAATTTCAAAATGTTTAGAAAAAGGTACGTACCGGACCAATCACCAGACGATTTGACAAATATACAGAATTGATTACCCTGAAACTAAACGGTCAATTAAATAATTGATTTAACATGATCAAATAAATTCATCAAACATCAATTAAGTTATATTTACGTAAACGGTATCTTCCAATCCAAATTGCACAAAAGCTACGTTCACCCGAAAAGCGCATGCTATTTTGTGCTTTCATTTCGGGTGAACGTGGCTTAAGTTGATAGCGGATAATTTATGCTTTGAGCTTTTTCGGTGTGATTGAATGTGGCCTTAAAGCCTATAATTGTCTATATTCAATATCATTTTAAAATATGTAATTCATGCATGCTCACCGATTACCTGTGTCACTGTGTAGGGGTGCCACTCAAATACAGAAATCGCCGGACATTGGATCAAAATATACTAAAATGAAGAGATTGAATGAAAAAATGTACAATTACCAAACATAAAAAAGAAAATAGAATAATATTGATATTTTAAAGTGTTTTTTTACTAATGTCACGATCTACGCCTCATGTACCGATATACATCTTTTTAATTCATGTTTGGTATTTTTAATATGAATTATGGTGCGTTCAGCGCAACTCTGCGTCTGCGGAATTTAAATTGGCATAAAACATAGTAAACCCAGCGGTATTAAATTCCGCAGGGAATACTATATTTTATACCAATTTGAATTCCGCAGAAAGTCCCGCTGAAAGCACCATTACATTGACAATTTGCATACCAATATATACATGAATCATAACGTAACCGAGAGCTTAACAACATAACAAAAACAATAGCCAGTTTTGTTTAAAGCGAGTCAACTTATACCATTTACTGTAGTTTCGCTAATTACTAATTCATAACCATCACTCACTTGTCCTGAACGACATTTGAATCCTGGTTTATATAGCTGCAGTTCCAATATTCCATCCGGATGTATCACAGTTTGCTCGATGGCCGCTCTTGATTTTTGTGTGAACAGCAATCGGTACAAGATATCGCAGAGGTACATTGTGAGTGGAATCGCGAGCCATTTCCAGGTCTGTTGGAAGACAAGAGTGGGCAAGACGTTAGAACATGGTTAAGTCTTGTTAGTGTTTGGTCCATAAGGGATAAGATGATTGTCTGACAAGTTTGTTATATTCCAGTAATCAGTATCAGGATTACTCACACTATTTGAGTGAGTGCTGAGCGCTTCTTTAAAGATTGTCTACCAATTATTTTAATCAAATGTCATTCTAATAAAAAAATCTTCCCCGTCGATAAATAACATTCAGCCAAAAAAAAAACGAAACAAATTAAAACAACAATGTTTTACATTTTGTTGCAACATATATTTACCGATGAGCCTATGGTCTCGAATCTCGGCGCTTCACTACACGGTGCTGATTCGCCCGGTATCGGCTCAGCCTCAGGCATCGGTTCAAGGTCAGTGCCATTGTCCTTGACCTTTGACCTATATATACATCCAGGCACGTGGTAAGAGGTGTTGACCTGTCTCTTGAGTACGCCCCTGGGAAACAGGCAAACCAAATTTATTTCCCCAATCGGTATCATAGAAGACAAAAATGGGTGCTCTGGCTATACATAGAGAGATGACTCTTAAATGTTCTGTCTTTAATATCAGCGTTAATATTGGTAAATTGAATTGCATATACAGCCATATATTTTTCTCAGACATTTTGCACCGGAATCACTTTGTAAAAATTATAATCATAACTGGTTGATGAACTGAATTTGTATATATTCGTTGCATTTATTTTCAGAAAATATCGAAAATGAACAAAGTTTGAAAAACTCACTGTATGGCATGGAAGACGACGACAATATAGAACAAAGCAAAGAGTTTATGGGTGCACCAGAATAGGTTGTATTGACTAGATCTGAAAAATCGACAACAGTGATCGTCAGATAAATAGATTCATACAATAATATATAAATATCATTTAACTAGTTAATTGTTTAATGTGTATACAAAACCCCAAAGGACGAACGAAAGATGAAATAAATGGGTGCTCAGAAATATGAAAAGAAAAAGTTTTTCGCCTAATTTTGAAACTTGTTAATAGTTGTACCGGTATGTGTTTTCGATATTTCGCAAACATACGATTGAGTTTTCGTGATAATTTAACATATATTCTGAAATAGGTTGACGACGACGCTTAACGTGGTAGCGGTTTTGATGAAGGTGATCCTTGCATGTTGCAAATATCATGGATCTCCAAAAGGAGATACAACTAGGCAGATCCTCGAGGGGATGACATAAATAATAGATAAAATCCTAGTTTTAACACGATAAAATGTTGAAATAAAAGTTTATTGATTTTTGCTCTTTTTATTAAACATTTTTTATTTCCATGGAAATAAAAAATGTTTAATAAAAAGAGCAAAAATCAATAAACTTTTATTTCAACATTTTATCGTGTTAAAACTAGGATTTTATCTATTATATATTCTGAAAGTTAAACGATGCCTTTAAATAATAGCTACCTGACACTATACGTCGACGAGGAGATAATCAAAGACAAAATTATCACCAAGATGAATCCGGAAAAACCAGGCACTGAAATGAGATATCAACACAGTTATTTCACTTTAGAAGAAAAAAAACATTTACTCTCTAAATCATTGATAACATCCCCTTCATTACTACCATCTGTGAAATATGAGCAAACTTATCTCGTGCTCCTCTTTTTGACCTAGACGTCTAGCTAGTTGTGAGACTCTGACTAGACGTTGCGAAAAGGAAAATATAGCGAAGTAAATAATTTTGGATCCGGAGTTCACTTGGTGCGGGACGTCCAGAAAATGATTATATAAAAACATTAATTATTTATGAAAGAAAAAAAACATTCTCGTTTAATAAGAAAATAAGATAAGGGAATTACCCGATCTAGCAATGATAATCACAGGGTTCTGTAAAAGTAACACATAATTTTCTAAGGCACTGGAAGATATATCATAAATGAATTCATACATGTGTTTGTTTTTCACATCCTCAAACAAAATATAAACTGAACATTTTTATTGATTTTTATTTAACTTTTTATTTCATCAAGATCGATATTGTTTGGCCAGTAACATTTTGTTTTGGATTTGTTTTATATATTGGTTACACATAACATGTATATCCACTCATCTTATTTCGACTTACTTCATATTTTTCCTGAGCAGCATTGATATCGGGAAATCTCTCGTCATAATACGAAGAATAGTTTTGGGCGTTGAACGTGTGTCCAATTATATGTCCTGCTAAAATTAGTAGTTAACAAAGTTAAACTTAAATGTAAGAATGTGCATTCATTGAAAAGACGAACATTTTTATCTACAGTGTATTACAATTTTATTTGCACATGTTTGCATAGATTCGCCGTTTTGAAATTCCGTTTTGAAATTACTTGGACGCAGTCAAGCACCTTTAGTTAGACAGATTCACCATTTTTCTTCAATAAAATATATATGTTTTGCGCTCATACTTTAAAGCTTCAACGTTTAAAATGCATATACCAAGTGATAAATAGAGTCTTACAATAAACAATTCCAATGTTTCATTTGGGCTTACCAGTTGCGATTATTAAGCCCCAAGCACATAGCATGTGAAATCCTTTTGAGTAATCAAACAGTCTCCGCATAAATCGTAGAGGAATCTGAAATAACGAAATTAAATGTGCATTTGGAACTTGATGCTGCAAAATTAATCTATTGATCACCAGGGAGAATACTTACATCATAACAATAATATTTTTAGTAAACATGAAGGACAAATGATTTACTAACTGATTTTAATTTTGTGGCTTTTATTCAATTTTTCTTACCTTGTGACCAAACACGAATCGCAGCACTGTCTTCAGAGACCAACACATCGGTAGCAAAATGAGGCTGATATTCAGATTGATCACATTTGCTGTGGCTCTTGATATGCACAAACCAACCTGTTAGAGAACGTCGATAATTGCAATTAGAATATACAAATTTTGAGGACCCAGCCTCAAAAATAATTAACCGTTTTGTTTCGTGCATTGCTACTTTTATGTTATAAGAAAAAAACGCAGCTTTTTGTGTGTTTTCTTAAGTATTGGGAAATCAAAATATGGCCGGATTTAGAAAACGATCTGCATGGTATCATTCAGCATTAATCTTATGCCATTTCGGAAGCGATTCGTGTTTCCCATTTTCTTCCTTTTTCCTTGTTTGTGGTTAGATAGGTAAGTATTTTTGCAACATAAAACCTCGGAAACTATAATAACGGCTACTGTTTTCAGAAAACAATATCAATATGATATTTTTCATTTAAAGTATCGATAAAAATCGCACAGAAATCTAACTTACCCCGAGTATTTCATGTAGATAATAATATTCCGGTGAATATTTATAATATGAATATGTGCTGTAAAATGTAAAGCCGTTTATAATGATCCATAGTATCTGAAAAAAAAACAAGTTGAAAAATGTATGATCAGATTATATGAAATTGGAGAGTTTATAGGAATAAACTACCAGAATATCTTTCAAGTCAATTTTTAGAAAAAGAAAATATAAAACAGATAAGACATCTGAATCATTATGAGAATTAGGCCTATTTCTCAAACTAAAAAGGTTCTTAAATAATTTCTTTAAATCAATACCAGGTTGATACCAGTACATCTTATGAATAAATCTATATAAAACCTCAAATCTTATTTTGATATGTGATGTTGAATACACAAAGGAAAGCGAATTCGTTTGATCGACCTTCCATTATTCATATTCATTGTCAAACTCTTTGTTATTACAGAAAGTATGCGGTTTTTTACATATAAAGATTCGCTAATCAGCTGCATTTAATGACTGAGGAACGGGGCAATTATTCAGTTCGTGTAAACTTGGAGAAGGTCAGACTGAATTATAACCAAAATATAACAGTAAATGAGATATATGTCAAGATAAACAGTGTAATCGGCATTGTAGACATCAAATTAAATGAGGCTTCCTATCAATGGTTGATATGCATGAAATGTTGTGCACCAAGTGAACGATGTTAAAAGATTTTCGGGCTAACCGCCACTGTTACATTTACAAAACCACACCCAACCCCGTTCCCTACTAAATAAGGAAATATACAAGCATGTAGTAAAATTTACTCAATTTGTTTTACTATACCGACTTGGTAACTTAATCCTATAACTGATCCATAGGATTTTCTTGAAATTCATATATAGGCCTATATGTAAATATCGCCTTTTCAATGAAACATTGTATTTGGTGCAACCGTTTGATGCGGTATTTTTTTTTGTGATATTTTTATTTACACAAAAGATCAACAATCATATAAAAGTTTTTTTATGATACACTGGCTTCGTTTGATTTTCGCAGTGTAAAATATAATTAGACCACCGCTTGAAAACTATTGAGGCTAAGGTCTTCCTTGGATTAATTCTTTATGATCACTTTCTAAATAACTGACAAAGAGCTCTAAATAGGAAACGGAAGATTGAGTGAAAAACTCCTCACGCATGGTCAGGCCCTGAATCTTATTTAAAAGAGTATGATATTTCAAACTATTGTATAGGGCTCTATCATGTTTGACTTTTTAAGCCGATCGCTGTAATATGAAAATCCTGAATAGTGATACAGGAATCCACCCCAAAAAGTCTCGAGCCAAAAAGTTCCGAGCCATAAAGTCTCTAAAAGTGACACGATGTGCCAAAAAGTATCGAGCCAAAAAGTCTCGGGCCAAAAAGTTCCGAGCCATAAAGTCTCTAAAAGTGACACGATGTGCCAAAAAGTCTCGAGCCAAAAAGTCTCAAATCATA
>LQRL01090078.1:5327-15534 GCA_001703475.1 Hydroides elegans
ATAAACTATTTCCTCTGAGGAAATACTTCCGAACTTCTTGAAATTTATGATGAATGATGAAAAACACATTTTAATTTTAGCAGATTTGTTTACAAAAATGAGTTTATATTTGATTAATTATTTTATGATATTTAACGTCAAATAATCTTCACTCATAGTTATTTTTCTGCCCCAAGTTAGCTAGACGGAGAAAAAAGATGTCTACTGACTTGGACTGTTGAAAGATATTATGGTGTAGAAAGGGGGTAATTAAATCACTTTAAAACAAAAATAAATACTAAAAACAACAAAATAGAATACCGAATAGGTTTATTACTAAAATACCGTTCTGTTTTCGATACAAATGATAATTCCCATGAAAATAATTTCGATTTTTCGCACACTATTTTTTATTAATTTCCAAATAACTATTCTCACTTTTTTTTACGAAATAGAGAAATTATTTTTTAAAGTGTTCCTGAAATGTCCAAGCTAGAAAGAATTTTCTCATCATTTCCAAACCAGTTCGGATTTGCTTTGGGAACACCTTTCGCGAGGAACAGCTCTTGATGTGCTCTTCATCAATGAATTACAGACCATAATTATTCAGCGAACTCATATTGAGATTGTATTCCGGTTAAGATATGATTACGACACATGCGTAAGTTGTTTATGAGCTATAAATGGCTGAACACATATGAATTCACATATGATAATCAAGCGCTTCCTATGACTTTATTTAATCAATATTCAATCATACTTAAAAAGAATAATGATGATTAAACCATTAGAAAATGATTTTACAATGGAGTAATACACATCAAGCATTCGATACCAAATTCAATCCGTTGGTGTTTTATTATTCTAAGTTAATATAAGGCAGTTATTGAGTTGCCCAGTTAAAAGATGATCATTTTCCAATCCATAATTGACATAATTTAAGGAAACCCCTTGTTGTTTTACCTGATTTGTGAATTACTATGATAGTGGAAATGACCAGTGGTTTGGGGTGTGATGGCGGTTTGCTCCTCTCTCTAAAAAAAAACATTTCAAGATGCACACTAAACATATAGAGTCCATAGGATAAATAGCACTTTTGAGTGGACATGGCAAAAATTTGAGGCGGAGCGGTCTATATTAACATGAGTAAGTGTTAGTAATCGAATGTATATATCAAAGGGCATTGATTTCAACAGTGATGTCAACAGTGAATGTTCTGCAAGAAACCACTGCAGACAATGTGGTATAAGATAGCTGAGTCATTAAGTTATAGGTTCTATTTCTATCGAGAGAATAATAGAGCCATGGGATATTGTTTGGGAATCATCTATGAAAACTCTATTTGTTCTGGTACTTCTGGGATTATGGATGGAACTAAAAGCGGCTATATCCTGTAATGGTCCCCTTTTATCCGTTTAAACGGCTTAAATCACTATGATGCGCGTCGTTTTGTATATGAGAAATTAATCATAGGGGGACTGATACAGGATATAGCCCTAAAATCTATGTTTATCCGGTTTACAATAGCGTTTCGCTATTGACAATGTGATCCCTTCAAACCTTTCCGCTGCTTTCGAAATCAGCCTTGTGATTGAATGTTTCATCTGCTAGCAACGTGTTAAGTTGGTATAAGTCTATATTAAGCTGATACACCCATGGTCGTGATAAGAAACCCATTCTTCCCTTATGCAACGTTTGTCCATCAAATTTTGAATTATTTCGTCAAGCGTGTTTGCTTTCGCTTAGTCCTGATACGACGTGACCAACGCTGGAAGAGAGTTCTTTGAAGTGGTAGATGATGTGAGATATGTATGAATTTTTGCCTAGATCACAGGGGGAAACCTAGCCCAAGCCAATGCACACCCCCTCGGTCATCTTTTGCCACTCCTGCCAAAAGTATTTAACTGTCTGACAAAAAAGCAAATCGTTGGAGCATGGATTTTGTGTTTCCAATATTTCTATTTCTCTTAAGGTAACATCGAGACAACGCCCTGCACTCGGTGGAAATATCTCGATTCATTAAGCAATAGTCATCTATGCGACATAGTTTCACCAATAGTACGGCTATGACGCCCTGTCAACACTATATTTTATGTGAAATTAGAGAAAATCATACGAATCCTTTTGTGTGGATCTCACACTGCAAGGCTCACTGTGAGTTTACAAAATCTCTCCCTAGCCTCAAATGATACATATGTAAGCTTCCATAAGGATCACCTTATATTTGTGGTCTCACATCACTCTAATATTGGCCACGATTCGATCTCACGTCATATCACAGATTGAGTCATACGTGAGACCACAGTGTCGACGAGGGGTAGGCAGATTGCACATTACCCGTCTCCAGTAGCATCTGCTCTGAAGCCGAGATCTGTTATTAAATGGCACCCCACGACCAAAATTTTTAAAGTGTGTATTTGAGCATAAATTCACTTGTAACATTGGAATATGCAATAAGTCATCACATTTAGAAAAAAATACAAAAAGGTGTTCCTATTTTTGTAGCTAGTTGAGCTCACTGCGCTTATCTAGCTGGCTAGAATCATAAGAGGAACACCTTTTATGAAAAATGAAAATAGTAATACTGGTATATATGACTAATTTCTAATTAATCTTTAGTTTATTTAGCATAGATATATACTTGTGTAGAAAATTAAACCCTTTATTGGCGACAGAATTTATAAAAATCGACAAAAATCTAAAAAATGTATTCATTAAATTCTTGTAGCTAGAAGGCCATTTTTGAAGGTTTGTAGCTAGATGAAATTTGAAAAGGAACCCCTTTTTGAAGAACACCTCGTAGGGTGCTCTTCGTTAATGGGCGAAACGATGGTAAGTGTTACCATGGATGCCGTATCCAAACGCAACGCATTTGCATCCCCAATGTCAGTTTTTTATTATATAGAATTATTTTGCCTAAGTAGTTTGGTTCATATAATATTGAATACATGCATATAGTTTATATCGTATTGTATGACCTTTGTGTATTGTTAAGGCCAAGGAAGATTGCGCAATATAAGCTGAATTTATAATAGTTATAGGTGGAACCCAGAATGTAAGTTCCGGTATAAAAATGACACGATAGATATACTAGCAATAAAGTCTTCATCTTCGAATAGTCCTATACCCTTATGCTTATCAGCATGTGCTCAATAGAGAGACTAGGTTAATTCGTTGCATATACTGTCCATCCTTAATTGTGGTTCTGTCTTTGATATCAAGTGCATGTCCCACTCTTAAACCAAAATGTAAATTGCATAATTTGAAGACCAAAATACACGTTTATGGCACTAACGGATATGCACATCCCGATCAAATCGTCTATCATATCGACCTAAACACCAAACAAAGACATCCAAGTCCCGTTACTTGTTCTCTTTTGATTATTAAGCATAATGGGCATTGAAACAATATAAGTTTGAAGAATTATTATAGATTCTTTGAAACCGCCTAAATTTGGTAGATAATATGTTGAAAAAATATATATTTCATATTCCTATATGACCTGCGACCTGGTTGCTGAACGAATAAACTTTAATTGAGGATTTGAACCAAACATTTTCAGCATAAATATAAATTTAATTTTTACGATGACATTCTGATATATGTCAAACAATTTTTGCCCTATATATAATGAGATGTTTCTTATCTTTATCTTAGCAATGACCCTTTTCCCGCCCTTTATTTTTCAGATATGGTTGGCATGTATATCGAACAGCATGAAAAATATCCAATAATTTGCATTAATTGTTTAAAGAAAATGCCAAGCATGAAGCCTTAAATTTTAGCCAGTGTCATATTATCTGTATTTGATATTTGATGAACATGTGACCCACTTTATTAACAAAACAAATTATTTATATAGGGATCCCAAAACTCCATACAATAATGAAGGCCTGAATTGAATTATTTTGAAATGCCAACCCCAGTTGTCAGACAACGTAGTTTTGTTTGTCTTTGAAACTACTAAAATAAGCGTCATCGTGAGCCATCACATTGTTTACCATTTGGACCTTCTAAATAATGTAGAGTTACAAAATTAACAATAGAAATTATCTAAAAAAACAACAACGATATCAGATCAACATCGTGAAAATTATTCATTGAATGGTGTAATTTTCATACGATTTTCTCATATCTATATTCAAATTGTTAAACAGGTCGCGCTACATGAATTGAATATTCGGAAGCAACTTTATATGAAAGTGAAAGCATTTTGTCTATGACCTACTTTAAATAATCACATTTCAAGGTTGAGCAAACCATGGTAATATGAGACAGTTTAATGGAGTAATTAAGAGAATCTAACATATTGCGTTTTAATTGTTATTTCTATTTTTAGCTAGAATGAAAGTCCAAAGACCTTTTTCTCGTATTGTTTTTCTTAATGATATAAAAAAGTTTCCTTTTGTCTGTTGTATGTTATCTGTTATTAGCATAGTTCACGATTTCAAGCAACTTTCATGGAATATTGAAAGGCTACCAGACTATTCTTAGCATAAATTAAACAGATTTCAAACAATGACATATCGTCAATTAAAATAAATCTTATTGGGAACACCTGGCAACATCCGATTTCTTCGTTAGTACCATTTTGGCAGCTAACACTTGATTTTTTTATTCCGTTGAAATATATAATCGGTCTATCCTAAAGAAACGTCGATGTCTCCATAAAAGACGCTTTAGTTTGTGGAAAAGACTGCGTCTCGCCAAACTAAATCATGTCCATGCTACTTCAATCTATACTGTAGTAAATAAAATATTCAATATGCAACAAACAAAAAACAATTACATGGATTCTTGATCAACACGTAAATATTGAAAAGTATTTTGTTTTTTGAAGATGCTTTCTGATAAATGTTGATGCTTATAGGGAAAATCTTCTATCTCATATCATATTTATTTATTTCCATTCAGCCTCAAAATATGATATGATGAAATCATGAGATTTACCAAACATGTTGTTTTAAACGTTATATATTATTTTTAACTTATACCATAAACAGTTTAGGTTTTTCAATCTGGTAAAATTTATTCCTCTCTATTCAAGTTTATGTTGATATACCTAAATAATTGTTACCAATAATGAGCGAGATTTAAGTGAATATTCAAAACGCGTTTTGTTTTGTTGGCAAAAGGCAAGTATAAACTGTGAAAATTTGGTTAAAATATACGGACGAATTATAAAAAATACACAATCAAAAATCGGTTAAACAAATAAAAGTATTGAAAGCCCATCAAAACATAAGCTTTAAAGGTCGAGCCGAACTCTTTCGCAATACTGACTCAAAAATCTGTTTACAATTTAGTAACTCAAAACACGCCTAAAAATATTCCCAATTAATCTTTTAAGATGTCGTTAATACGGATAAATCATTTCTTGAAGAGCACTCCACAAGGTGTTCCTCAAAAAAGTTGTTCCTTTTCAAAATCGATCTAACTACAAATTTTCGAAAATGGCCTTCTAGCTACATGAATTTAAGGAACACCTTTGTAAAATTAGCTCTATTTTTACAAATTCTCTCGATAAAATTTATTCTTATTTTATGCACAGATATGTAGCTAGGTACGATAAACTAAAATATAAGTGAAAAATTGTCATGTTTATAGAAATTACAATTTTCATGTTTCATAATAGGTGTTCCTCCTCGCATTCTAGCTAGCTAGATCAGTGCAATGATCCCAGCTACCTACAAAATAGGCACACCTTTTTGTAAAAATTATATTTCAAAATTTGATTATTTATTGTATATTTCAATGTATTAAATTGTTTTATGCTCAAATTGACACCTTTTAAAAATTTGGTAGTAGGATGCCCTTCATTTCTTGAATAAAGAAATACTACCGTCACATTTCGAGTTCTCATCATATAGATAAAAGAAATTGAACACGTAATTTACAAAATATATGCGGTTCAAATTTCATATTTCCCTTATGATTTAACTAGCAGGTAGTTGAGAAAGAATAATCTTCACAACATTGAGAATATATAATGACAAAAATCAACATAATGAATATGTTTATAAGTTCAATAATCAATTAGTTTAATTAGTTTCATTTTAGATTGTCATAAAAGCCCTCTCTTGTTATAAATATGGCACGACAGATTCACGACAGAATGCAAGAAGTGATATGGGGACCTTAGTTGATGGCTCTGAAAAAATCGTAAAGTTTTGTTTACCGTGCTGTATGACGTAGTTGAAATAAATAGTTCCAATGTGCTCTAAATATTCATACATCTATTTTTTTAAGTTCTCAAATCAATATCACAATTTAAACTCTCACTTTTTTTTGGATTGAGATCTTCAAATCAAATGCGTTTCACCGAAATAAATTTTTGTTAAAATGAACAATGCAATTATGAGAACTATTTTTCTTTTGATAAAATTTCTTCATTGACAAGCGGCAGCGGAGCAGGTTACATAGAACGTGATTTCATTGAATCAAAACTAAATTTTTGTGAATATTACAGTAGTTGATACTTGAACAGAAATTTCAAAGTATTGAGAAATATTTGGATATCTAAATATTTGTTTTACAACACGTTTGGATTTGAATATTCCATCTAAATCATAAGGAATATTTTCTACCTGAGCCTCAGCAGGGCACTCACGGATATAAAGTTTACAGTGAATTGAATTATAATTTCAAGGCTTATAATGTATAGATCATGACAAATATCCAACGATTGATATATTTACATTTATTATAAGTAAAAGTAAGTATTCAGATAGGGACTGTTTTGGAGGTAAATATACGAAAACAACTTTCGATTTTGCACCTGCCGATTTGAACTATTTCGCAAGGTGTATCAATACTGTTTATTTTGCTATGTAAACGTCATTATTACGGTTATCTATGTAACGGTATAGGATTCGATTCAATTATTTACTACAATATCTATTTTACATATACAGTTATTTTTAAAATAGAAACAAATAGAGAAATGATCCCACTGTTAACCCCCTGAACGCCATGCTTTATATTCAAATTCAAATCGTTTTATTCATTGAAATAGTACAAAAATACAGTTTACAATAATATACGAACAACGGAATCAATGAACAGGCGTGTCAGAGAAGTGTCATACTTTTAAATTCAATTCCATTTGAATCATAGACTTTCTCCCGCATTGATTTCATCCGAAGAAATGGAACTACTTAGGAATTTAATTAACGTCCTGACTTTGATGCTAATGCCCTTTTTTATTTTCGCTAAAATTGAATCTTTGAAAGGTCTTTGAAAATGAAAAACAAAATGGCTGCGTTTTGCCACCAATTGAAGCAGACTGCGTTATAGAAATGCTATACAGTTACAATGTTGCAAAATATTTCATGACATAAGAAAATAAATGAATAATTATCTGTTATAGTATACGAGGACAATTATTGCTTTAGAACATATTATTTACATTTTTTTTATGTTGTCATTTTTTGCAGGGCCAGCCATGAATTTACAACAACCGGCCCGGATAGTCGAATGGAAACAAAAGTTCAATCATCAGAGCCCAAGAGGATAGCAAACATTAATTTGTTTTAAAAGGATACATGAGACAATCAAATGGTTATTCTATGACGTGTGAATTTCACAAACAGACAGAAAATGAGTTTTAGCAGCGACGAAGTAAACTTCTTGGTGTATAGATATCTACAAGAATCTGGTAATTTTGAGTGTGTTGTGTATTGCTTGTCTCCAAAATCAAATAAATGACTTTTGATCTGGATAACCTGATCCAAATATATACAGTCATTTACTTTTTAGAATCGACTATTTGGGCCAAAACGTTTCCGACCATTAAGATATTATAAATAAATGAGCTGCTTCCGGATAAAAACGTTTAGATAGCTTGAAACAGTGCAAAATAAACCATTCTAGTGTGTGCAATAGAAAATTTTGTTGTCACAAGATGTATCAAATTCAAAATTTTTTATCGGGTTAGTTGTAATAACGCTTAACTTAAGCACAGTGCAATCTTGTTTGAAATGTTTATTAATTCAAACATATTCAAGGGAAAACAAATCAATCGGATTTAATTTTATGTTTATCAAATCGGTAGCAAACTGCTAGGGATAGAAATGTTAACCCCCTGTAACTGTACATGTACGAGTGCATTGCGATGTCCTTGTTTAGTACCTCCCTAAAGTGACGTTCCCCCTATAAAATAAGAACATGAAAGTTTCAGACACATCTTGTTACACACTTGAAGTAGTCTCTCCCCGAAAGCGGCGAACACGCTTTGGTGTGGTACATTTAGATTGACGACGTACTTGTAATGATTTATGTTAACAACAGCCAAGGTTTATATTGCGTGCGAACCAATGTGAAACACAGCCACATGCCTTGGTATCTCACATTGGTAAACAATGACGCGTATTTTTTTTTTTTTTGGTGCAAATTTTGTCATTTGAAGGGGTTTTAAGTCTTGAAGTATATGGAAAAGGTTATTTTTGTAATGATTGTCATTGGACATGACAGAAAGGTGACGAAGGCTTTGTGTAGGCGTTTTCCCTATTTCGCAATGAACTGTTCCACATCTGCAAAGCTGACACCCCTCTTATTCTGCAATGAGCTATGCCTGTACGTCTGAACATGCACTTTCGCCATGTTTACCCTTGCTTTTGAGAGCTTAAAAACGTCCTTTAACGGTTTTATTTGTGGCGGAAAAGAATGCACCCTAGTTCTCAACCTACTTATGTGTCCTTTTGTCAACGTAAATTACTCGCCTTTTTTGTGTGCCTCGTTTGATAGATCTAAGTGTAAATGGACTCGGGTCGATGGCTGACATATCAGGTTTTTTGGTGAAGGTTATATGATGTAATGGTGTAATCATAGAACAATCAATCATGACGTCATACAAGCTGGCGATGTTTTATTTATACACGTGGCCCTTTGTATTCCGAGTGAATGCGTTCAATATAGCGAACTCATTTATTTGGATTTGAGATTTGTTTCAAAGGCCTACATATGATTTGATCGCTCGAGTGTCATTCATTGTGGTCACGGCAGGATGATCAAGATAAGCAATCCGCATAATTAATAGAAGAATGATCTCTTATGTCATTTGACAGAATTGTTTCACAATGTCAAAGACCGCCATAGTGTTATTATTTTCGTTTTGCTTTATTGACGAATTTTGTGTTTATTAATCTGTTACCCGGGAAACCTGTAGTTCTTTGGCGACAAATGCTATTTCGTTGTGTGATCAGTTGTCCATGTATATTCATGGAAGGCATGGTTAGGGTTTCTTAAAGTGCTTTATAATATCGTATGTCTATGTTTGCGTTAACCGTTAAATCCCAAATTGTCATATATTTCGGTAGAAGACGAAACACAAAACCCTCATTGTAGCATATAAAAGACGTATGTTCAATTCATCATACTATCGTACTCAGTTTATCAAATATTCATGACGGTCGCGCTAACCTCGAAATGCAAAAACATATCCATCAGCGGAGAGTGTTTTCGATTCTGTGTCAAGCTGTCCATCTTTCTCTCTGGTTTCTAAAAATAGATTGACATCTGCACGTGGATAACATAAGATTTGTTTCGCTAGTCAGTATAATTTGTATGAATCTTTTACGTATCACAAATGCATTCAATAAAAAAATGATAATACATTATTATAAATTAATTGTGGGATATCTCCTGATTTACTGGTCGCACTAATATATATCGTTAAAAAAATCAGTATTTACTTCAGAATAAATATATTGCTTTGCTTCAAAAAAATCAAACACATATTTGATAAATACATGTATATTTTCAACGCTTCGTACGAAATTGTTTTTACTAAATAACTTATTAAATTAGAACCACGTTTTATCTCTTCTTCTCTTGAAACAGGGTTCGCGCACTCGGCGTACACGTTCGGCATCGAGAGTCATATTAGTCAGTCGAACATCAATGGCGCTCTCGTGCCGCCCGCAGCCCTCCTTAGCATTATACAGAAGGGACTGCAATATACGGAGGCGGAAATCAGTATAGGCGAGGTAAGAAAATAAGCATTACAACTACCCATACCAAAGCAATCGCCCCATGCGCGTCCTTCAGCTTCCCTGCTTTTTCGGGTCGCACGTACCCTCCTTAGTATCATACAGAAATGACTACAGTATATAGACGTGGAAATCAGCATAGATGAGGTAAGAAAACAACATTTATACATATATTGCGAGTCACATCAGTCAGTCAAACATCAATGGAGCATGTACTGCCCCCCCCCCCCCCCCCA
>LQRL01090079.1:24844-39767 GCA_001703475.1 Hydroides elegans
TGTGTAAGATTTCAAAGTAGATCCTATACGAGGGGTCGAAGAATGAGAAGATTTCATTGAGAACCGATTTCATTAAAACTTGTTTCGCAAGTTATGAGAAATTCCTTGTCATTCAACGTGTTTAAAAGAATGGCTAAACCTTTCACAGTTTTTACACTTTTCATAAATTAAGAATTTTACAACAAAGCAAACTCAACTTCTTTCTTACTTCTTATCGATAACGTTCACTGTATCATATCGATCATCGTTGTGTTACAGAGACTGAAGGCGCTCGACGACGGCTGGGTTGACCTCCAGAAAATGGTCACCAACAAAGAACAAGTTCTGTCGCAGAGCCTCAATTTACAGGTTAGTAATAAAGGGCTATTTATCTACGCCCATTCAATCGGATTTAGTTTGAATCGAATTTTGACTAGGTGATTTTTCAAGTGCCGCACCGTTTTCATTAGTCTATATCTTGTTTAAATGCCCGATGTTAAAATAAAAAATGATGTTGTGGTATTATGAGACATTTAGCTCAAATATCGCGATAATTATGTCAATGTATTTGCAAAACATTATAATATCTCATAATCACATTGGCGAGGTGGGCCGAATATAGACATATGCGTCATTATATAAAAAAAAGAAGAAACAAGATTGTTTATGCAATATCGGTTTCCTAACCTCATCTATTTGCCAAGTTGGCGGGTTGTTTGCTTTCGGTAATCAGGGTTTAAAAAGTCTTCAACGCAATAATTGTATGATACTGTCACTGCTTTTCCAGACACGCTCGATCATCCCAATGGATTTTTTAATTGAATCTGTGTAGAGCTGGAAATTGTCTCGAAAATCATTTCGTTTTCCATAGAAAGACAGACGGTTGTTAGGCTGTTTGAATACTGTGTTTCTTTCGCTTTGTTACCTGGTTATTTATACATTTGATTAAATTGTCTTCTTGTTATAACTATTTATTCTTTGGCTATGGGAATATCAGTTGCCTTATACTAATTATTATATTTACGGCTCACAAACCTTTATGTACATGTATAATCTGTTACAGATATTCTTGCGCGATGCCAAACAAGCGGAAGTTTTGCTGAGCCAGCAAGACAACTTCCTGTCAAAAGAGGATGTACCGGTGAGTGACTTAAATCCATGGCTGCCAATAATGTCTAAATTTGTACCAAAGAACTATGTAATAATTGCTTTCCACACTATAATCAAAAATTGCCTATCGCTATTTTAATATAGGCCTATGTGTGATTCATGCTCCTAAACCAAATATTTGAAGCAGTTCCGTTTTGCCAGATGCATAATTAATAGTACCATTTCTCTGTTCTAAGCAACTAATCCTTAAACCTCTGTAAGATGTCAGTGAATTAAGCGCTCGGCGTTTTACTGGCTGTTGCTTAATATTTCTAGAAAGTATTTACGCGCTGATTCGAACTTTGCGGAAGCGGCCAATTCTGTATTTAGTTTCCTTCTTTCTGTTTTGTTTTGTCCACAATGTGGCGTCTTTTTAACCTTTCACACAATCCCTTAGTCCTGCAAACGAACACTTGTATGGTTTCGTTTTGTCAATCGACTCTGTTATGTTTTTTTACTCTTGTTTTAGTTCAGATTTATTTTCTTAGTAGACCCATGAAATTTCCATAATTTCAAAGCTTTCTAAAATTTAGAAACAAAACCTATTATACAATGCTTGTAGCTATTAGTCTACATGTAATAACTCGCTTTTCCTTTCCTCGTAACCATAACAAGATATTTTATCTCTTTTGGCAAAATATATTTTAAAATTACCTAATCAACTTAAATTCTTGATCCTTCATTGTTATGTATTTAATAACAGCTAACACCAGGTCTAGATCGACAGGTAACAACGACTCTAATATTACAATTTTATGTGCATTAGCTGGATATTCCTAGAATTCAAGAAGATCGGGTATGGCTATTGATATTCAATATAACACTACCTATAAAGAAAGACAATAAAGAAGAAATAAAACAAAAAGCCATATCCGGTTAATGTCATTGTAGGTCATTACAAAATAACTTTGAATTTAAAAATATTTACACCATTTCTAGAAAGCTAGGAATATCCGTGCATAGCCTTGTGTTGTGGGGAAGGACCTCAGAAATGAGGGTTTACCCCATACCTCTATTTGAGAGGGCGTCTGCTTGAATCTAGCTCATCAATTGCATGCCATGTGCTGTGAAAACAAAGAAACAAAATACATGAAATTTTGGACATGCTCCTTTGACACGCAAAATATGTATTTCTATACAAGTTAAAATCCGGCCAACAGTAATATTTATATGTGTTGTTCCAATCTAAAAAAAAATCTATCGCGACATTTATCAAGTTTTGCGTGTCAAGTTTGTTGTCCAATGTAAATCTGTAATGTTTTAAACACGTTTTCTGTTAATTTTTATGTTTTCATCGAACAAAATAGCAAAGGTTCAGCTCTTTTATTTTCAGGAATGATAAACAATTGTCTTTCAGAAGGGATTGTGTTAGATTTTGAAACTTCTTATAGCTTCTCTACAAAAGGAACTGATTCATCACTTATGATACTCAACTTTAAATTTAGAAGAATTTCCAACGTTCTCAAAATACATGGGCCTCCTTTCAAGACTTGAAACGAAAACAACGTTAATCAGCCCATTATAAACATTGCAGTATCTGCAACGATAGCAAAAGATCAGACATAAAATCATTTAATGTGATTACCCCACCCGTGCCATTTACATTGAGCTGCCATTCTGCACCCGGTAATTGCAGCTATGGTGCCTCTTAATACAATTGATGAGAATACCAATGCATAGGCTATATCATTGGAGCCACGGAATAGATACATTAAGACTTCTGTATATTGCCAAATGTCTGATTTATCTCATGGTTCTTAACCAAACAACTTATTCGTAGAAGAGCTTACATACATGTAATAAAGGGAATTTATTGCTCATGCATAACATTGAATGTTTAAAACTTTGTATTTTCAATACGGCAATTTAGATCAATATGAAACATTATAGGCCTACAACATTCCTTCTTTTGGGAAGCTATATTCAAACTATATTGTCCCTAAACACTATCACTATCTTTTCAAAACATTATACAGGCCAAAAGTTATGAACCAAATGATGTATAATATTTTATAAATGGGCATGTGTGCATTATTTCGCCCGATATAGTGCCTGTCTAAGCAGAATCGTTGTAATATGGTTGTGCCAATCATTCTATTCCCTCGTGAAATCACAATGTTGAGCATAACATAACAAAACATCAAAGATAATTGGCAATTCCGCGTCTGTTGTGAGAACGAATTGATTTGGTCTATATCCGATCAGGTCGCCAGATATCCTATGATAGATGTTCCTTTTCTTGGACGAATCACATTATATCGATGATGTTTTCGATCAAAAGAATGTATCTGTAACCAAATTCCATAAACTTCTAGAATTCTATGTTTACAAATCAGATATGTTATACCGTATCGTTATAATGACCTTCTCTTTCACATTAAATTTCTTGCAAAATTTGTGCAAGATAATTATGATAATGCATCAAACTTAAGATTCATGGGACCCATGGTTTATTGAATAATGTCTGTTTATACCTACAGCGATATGGACGCGGATTCGAATTGTTCTTCTTCATCTGAGTTTTTTAATTGATTTTAAATTTATTTCAAATTTTAAGTTTTTATTCATATGATTTCAAATATATTTGCTTGCGTTGTGCTTTTTGCTTTAAGGAGGAACCGGTTAAAAAACAGGATTGCGGAAAGAAAAGCAGCCCTTTGAGTCGTTCATAAAATATGAAATCGTTCGAAAACGCAGAAACATTCAGGTGTCTGAATGACATGGCCAAAGGGTTGCTTTTTCATTAAATACCTCTCTGTGTGTATTTCAATATCATTGGACTTATGTTCAAAAGTTAACAATTAGAACTACATGTATGTATTTTCTTGAATGCAGTAGTATTGACCAATATTTACAGAGAGGTTCAATAATCAGTGTTGCGTATTCAATGAGCTATGTCGTATTTTGCTTTTTGGTGAAAAATCACCCATTCAACTAAACTATAGATTTGCATTTATATAATAATAAAAAATAGGTATACACAGACATTATTAAAAAAAGTGCTTAACATTGCGATTGCCCAGTTTAAGAAAGACTATTTATGATTTAGTAAAGATTTCTGAGAATTGTTATTTCTAGTGCATCATGCTAGGGCTCGGATTTGTCTGTTTGTGAAGCATCATACAACAAAAGATTGTTCTCCTAAATGTGATTCTTCAAATCTGATAATATAACAAAGTTATATATGAATAAGACTGAGTTTAATCTGTTCAATGTCTGTGTTCAGTTTCATGAATATTGAAACTTTCGAACCATTTACCTGATAACAAATATTGAATTTGGTCTTATTTTTTCAGCCTTCTGAACAAAAACTAATCATGTAATGCAGGGCTGCATCTACCCCTGCGGGATTGCGGGATTCCCGCAGTTTCAGAAAAAATCCCGCAGTTTTCAGAAAAAGGTGCGGGATTTATCCCGCACTTTGAGAAGAAATCCCGCACTAATTCGAATCTAGTGCGGGATTTTTAGAAGAAAAAAAAAAACAATTTTCTCTATTAATATCGAATGTTATTGGTTAATATACATGTATATTATCTGGATTTGTGTGTATGTTAATAAAGCTTTGAACAAACTGGTCAAATTATTTTGACATTTGAGGTAGAAATATTGTCTTTGGTTTCACCTTATAATATCACTTCAATAAGAACCAGGGTGACCAGGGTGAGAAAATCAGTGAGTTTAAAAATTTGATTTGAATTACTAATCATCGAAAATCGACCTTTTTGGGAAAATCAGAGAAAAACCAGGGACTTTCATTTTGGATCAGGGAAACAATCAGAGAATTTTGTTATATTTATTATTTGTTATTTCTATTGAATGCTTGAAAAAATTCGCTCACGCCTCCGGCGCTCGCATACTCTACGGTCGTCTCATTTTTTTTTTTTTGGCTCGGGCCTTCGGCGCTCGGATAATAAATTAACTACATGTATTGTCAAGTACCAGTTAAGGCCAGTATCAATTTGGTTCAGGAGAAAGCAATCAAGGAAATCGATAGACTGGGGATTGGTCACCCGAAAAAATGGAAAATTTATGTGTTTATCCAAAAGTAGCGTGTTTTTGGTCAAACCGAAAATCCCGCACAAAAATTTCAAAATCCCGCTTCTGGGTAAGGTGCGGGATTTCCCGCACTTTTACGAATTTGTAGATACAGTCCTGTAATGCCACTGTCCCTTCGTTATTCTGAAATGACCTCGTCTCAATATTGATTTAAATGAACTCTTATGATCAGATACCCTTCGCTTCTTGACAAACCGAAACACCGATAAAACCGAAAACACTATTTCTCGGTTCTATGGTTTTACGTGTAGGTTCTCTTTCGTATATGTCTTAACCCTAAAGATGCGCTCTCATTCATATTTCCATGGTTCCTTGTCGAAATTTACCAGCACCCGACCCTATTCATTATGTGAATATGGTAGTCTTGAACTTATAAACCGGGGCCAAAAGGAACGTAAAACACCACTTTATTAACATTTCCCAATATTTCGTTCTCCTATACAGAACCATAACTCACTGGAGCAAGCAGAGAAGCTTGTTTCCGTTATTCCGTTATCCGATTTTGAAAACTTAACTACTTAATAAACATTTAAAAAAATATATATATAACTTGAATGCTTAATGAAACCCTTCCACTATCCTATTTAGCATTCGCTGGAGCAAGCAGAGAAGCTGATCAAGGAGCACGAGGGCTTCATCACGACGATGGACGCCAACGACGAGAAGATCAACAACGTGCTGCAGTTCGCCGACCGCCTCGTGGATGAGGGACACTATGCCGAAGATAAAATCAAGGAGAAGGCCGATAGCCTTAGGGATAGGTATGAAAAACGGTTAAAAATAATTCTATTTTCATATAATAGAATTATTTACGAGTATTCATGTGAAATGGGGCTGTGTAGAGCTCTTGTTCAATGACTTTCCATACAATTTTGACCTATAAATGCAAAATATTTTGGACGAGATTAAACAAAAAATAGAAATAACCTGTAGAAAAAGAAAGGTAGATTTGCTTTTGATTCAATGATTTTACCTGCTGTTCATGGACATACGCAATTAAATTCCACCAATTCTTATCCGTTTGCAGGAAAGACAAGAACCGCGTTCGTGCCCAGGAGTCCCTTGGTCGCCTCAAGGACCAGCTGCAGCTACAGCAGTTCCTGCAGGAGTGCGACGAGCTCGAGGATTGGCTGAGTGAGAAGAACATTGCGGCACAAGATGACACGTATAGGGACGCCAAGAATATCCATAGCAAGTTCCTGAGGCATCAGGCCTTTGTGAGCGAAATCGCGTCGAACAAGGAACGTCTCGAGAAATTGGAAGAGGTGCGTTTAGTGTTAAATGCAATATATCATTAAAAAACAGCAAATCGTTACTTTAATCAAAACAAAACAAAAATGTAAGGTGATGATATGCCAAGTGTTATTTTCAACGAGCTTGGCCATAGGTGAATTTAAAAGTAAAAGCAGATTGTTACTGTGACTTTTTGTGACAAGATTCGTACAAAATCCTAAAATATGATATTAAAACAATGCTTTCTGGTTAATTTACAGGAAGGACAGAAACTCATCGACGAGAAACCGGAATTCGCCGAGACGGTCGAGCCCAAACTCGAAGAACTCAAGCGCCAATGGGACGACATTGAGCGCACCACCGAGGACAAGGGCGAGCGTCTATTCGATGCCAACAAGCATGTTGTATATGAGCAAAGCATTGATGATGTGGATGGATGGATCAATGAGATCCAGTCGCAGATCATTACGGAGGATATGGGCCATGATTTGACGACCGTCAATCTGCTGGTGCAGAAACAGAACGTAAGTGTATCGTGGTTTGGGAGGGCTTCTACCTAAATTATTTAGACATTGATTGTAAAGTTTGAGATGTGTTTTAACTAGGTTTATTTGATAAAGGTTGACACTCTGCCTTCATTCGTGCTGATATGTATGTTTTCATAAAATGTATTTTAACCCATGCATCATTATTTACAGTGTAAGATACGAAAAATATGGCTCCCTTTTGCAATCCTCATGTTTCATTATAACCTTGAAGGAAAGCTTGAATAAATAATAATATGCACAATAATCTCCTCACATAAACAGATCCTTGAGAGCCAACTGAAGATCAAGCAGCAGCAGGTGCAGGAGCTGGAAACCACTTCCGGTCACTTGGAGCGCGTTGATCCTGATAAGCGAGAGACCATCCTCGCCAAGAAGGTCCAGGTCCAAGAGAGGTGCGTAGCTTTCCCTTCGGCGTAACTAAGCGTTATGTTGGTTTATGATTGTCGTGGTTGCTTACTGGATCTATGATTATATATTTCATGTCATTTAACGTGATAAAATTAAGATGTAAATGGTTGTGCATTTGACAATACGCTGGAAAATTTTGGGTACATTATGGGAATCTTTAATGAAGATTCAGGATGGGTAGATGTTTATTGCACGATGGGAGTCGAAGTGGATGCACGAAGCCGGAGGCTGAGTGCATCCACTTCGACTCCCTGAGTGCAATAAACATCTACATATCCTGAATCTGAATAATGGATTCCCTTAACTACAGGGTAGCCTCTGATTTTGATGATTTTGTAATGGCCTATTTTTTTTTTTTTTAAATATGGGGTTGATCTAAGGATTGCCCAAGAATTTTTGGACTTAAGGTATTAGATGCAGGTGAATATGTGTACATGTGCTATGCATATATTTTGAGCGTTTCGAAATAAAATCTTGGTTGCAACTTACATATTATATGTTTCGCCTGCCATGGTGTATACATATTGAAAATAAATATATAATTTTTAATTTATGAAAAATAAATTTCATATGTCATCAAATTAATTTGTTAAAATCAGCTGGGAACACAATTCTGATATTTCCTTCTCCCATTATTGCACCTGTTGTTTACATAATCATGTTGGAGTTCATGACGTTATGACGTTTTGAGGTTTGGTTTGTGACGTAACAAATAAGCGTGAATCCATCTGTTTAAAAGGAAAGGTTTTGGAAGGCGACTATGCGCAAAGCAAACATTTAAGATTTCTAATACTCATTTATTTTTTAAAAGAAGGAATGTGCTTGGTTTTTCAATCTTAGTACCTGGAACTTGCAAAAATTGAAAGATAAAAAGTAATTTTAGGGACAAAAACGACACCAAATGTTTAAAATAAGTGTTTTAATAAAACATCCCGAAAATACAAATTACTATGTATCTATGGAAAAAGTAGATCAGGCGTTTCTACGGTGCAATACACGTTATATTTGCATCCTAGCCTTTCACTATCATTTATTTAAAAAATACACCCTAACCATGTAGTAAAGCGTTGTTTTACCTGCTAATTTAATTGTTTCACATGTATCAATTATATCCAAATACTGCCATTCGTCATCCACTTAGCCACTCACCCTATACTAACATCTCCACACCCTCTCACAACACAGATTCCAGAAGATGCTCGAACCCCTCACCGTGCGCCGCACCGCCCTCGAGAAAGCCAAATTGGTCCAGCAATTCTTGCGTGACATCGAGGACGAGAACATGTGGATCGACGAGAAGCAGCAACAGGCCACAAGTACCGACTATGGCAATAGTCTGCTGAGTGTACAGATGCTGCAGAAGAAGAACAAGAGTTTGAGGAATGAGATTGATGGGCACAAGCCGAGGATCGACAGTGTCTGCAATGTTGGTACGTATAGAGGAGCTATTTCTCTTTGTTCATAGAATGGTTAAAATATACGGCTGTTTGAAAATAATCCTGTGGGCTTCTTGTAGATCAAAGTGTGAAAGGAATGAATAAAATAAAAGAGGTTGATAAGGTGGAGAATCCCCGTAAATGTTTGTACATAGCAGGGAAGCCAACGGTCAATAAGAATGAAAGAATAAACATATATATGCTCGTCTATAGATATTATAAAAACAATTCAAGACAAATGGACGGTTAAAAAGAAATGGTTTTAGCAGTCCCCTTAATGAAATTTAACCTTAAACTTTTCCCTCCCCCCATATGTGCACAGGCGGCCAGCTGATCGAGGCGGGTGAGCCCGAGGGCCAGGCGTTCCAGACCAAGATGGACGAGCTGCTCACCAAGTGGGACTCGCTGCAGGACTCCGTGGAGAACCGACGCAACAACTTGGAACTTTCGGAAATCGCGCAACAAGTACGTTCGGATTATCTTTTGGTGATGTGTTCAATACGCATCTTATATCGTTTTCTTGTCCATTATATTAGAATCAACACCATAAGTTAATATTTTACTCAACGTAGACATTGAATAAGATTTGATTTTAAATGTTTAATATAATGTTTCTAAGTGATGTCATAAGGAGCCTATATGAACAAATGAATAGTTATGAGACACTTCATTAAGCCCGTTTATAAACGGATTAAAATATTCTTTCATTACTTATTTGCAGTACTTTTTCGACGCCTCAGAAGCGGAGGCGTGGATGTCGGAGCAGGAGCTCTACATGATGGGCGAAGACCGTGCCAAAGACGAACAAGGTAAGACATAATTGATATTTTATTACAAGTTATTATTGCTAAATAATATAACAAATAGGTCTATATGTTGCTATATCACAATGTTGGCAAAGAGATTACACAAAATAAACCTCTATATTGAAATATGGTACAAAATTATCATTTGACATTTGAATAGTCACAATTTCATAACTTTGATATCTGTAAACCAATGAATAACATTTATCACTGTATTTCCTCAATGTGCAGGCGCGAACAATATGCTGAAGAAGCACGGTACACTGGAACAAACAGTGGAAGACTACGCAGAGAATATTCGCCAGCTGGGTGAGCGCTCAAGGCAGCTCATTGATGAAGAACATCCGGACAGGTGAGTTAGCGCTCCATTTCCATAGAAAACATTTAAAATGTCCAACTTTTCCGCATTAAAACTTGTAACGGGGTTTATTCATCATTGAATCATTGATTGTAGGTTCTCCTTTCTTTCGAACCGTGAAACAAAAAGCAAATAATAAGTCAAGTGAAAAGTCATAACTTCTATTTTGTGATTACAATTTGGACGATTCCAGCCAACTTTGAACATAGAAATAATCCTAAATTTATCCTGATATTCACAGCGACGCGATCGCCGTGAAACAGTCCCAGGTCGACAAGCTCTACGCCAGTCTCAAGGACCTTGCTAAGGAGCGACGCGGCAAACTGGACGAGGTCCTCAAGCTCTACATGCTGAATCGCGAAATCGACGACATCGAGCAATGGATTGCCGAGCGCGAGGTGGTCGCCGGCTCGCATGAGCTCGGACAGGACTTTGAGCATGTCTGCGTAAGTGTATTCTTTGTGATCGAAATTCAAGTCAACAATTTAAGTGTAGAGAGAGTTTGTAATAATAAATAAACCTATTGGAATCTGGCTATATTTGAACGTAATGACTCTAAACCTATCAGGACAAATTTGTGCAGGGCATAAGCAATACAACAACACTAAAACATAAAGCATAAGATTAGGGCCATTGAATCGTCAAACCACTAAATATTGATATCTCACGTTGTCAGTGATGTTTATCTTGGGGGAAAAAATGAAGATTTCACTCAATCAACTTATGTTTGATATTTAAATCATTGCCCTACACAGATGCTCTTGGAGCGCTTCAAGGAGTTCGCCCGCGAGACCGAAGCGATCGGCCAAGAGCGCGTTGCCGCCGTAAACGAGATCTGCGACGCCAACATCCAAGCCGGTCACAGTGATGCCGCGACGATAGCCGAGTGGAAGGACCAGATCAACGAAGCATGGACGGATCTATTGGAGTTGATTGACACGCGCACGCAGATGTTGAATGCTAGTTATGAGCTGCATAAGTTCTTCTATGACTGCAAGGAGACACTGGAGAGAATCAATGTAAGTGTGACTGCATAATACTGAATTTCAGAATCGTCCCGTGAAAACCTGCATAGATAATTTTCGCATAAATGTTCTTCATATAAAGCCTAATAGATATAAACCGCCAGTTTTTGAATAGGTAATGTGTCCTACCGGTATTTGATGCATCGTAACACGTAAAAAAAAGTTTTATGTTAACGAAAAAAAGTTTTTAAAGACGTTAAGAATCGACTTACTACTCCTATTAGGAGCTTTTAATTGATTGTATTGCTGTCTGTAATAGGAGAAGCAGCTGACGATACCAGAGGAGTTGGGCAAAGACGCCCAGAGCGTGGCTTTGCTGCAGCGAAGACACGCCAATTTCGAACGCGATCTTGTCACCCTCGGAAACCAGGTAAGCATAATGTTCCGTTTAAGCAATTTTAGATCAGGTAAACATACATTCAAACTCCCTTACTACTTCAATAAACAAGTAAAACATGATTGTTTGAGTCTAAGGAAGATTTATTACAACAAGATGTCGCTTGTACTGGCAAAAAACAAGCGTGCTTTTAAATTGTTATCAGTCTGTTTGATAACTGGGTCAATTATCCGCTGCTCTAATTTTGAATGAATTTTTCCCGCGTGCTAGTACATAGATAATAAGGAATTCATATAATCATTTCTGAATTTAAAGGTGCAACAAGTGCAAGAGGAAGCAGCCAAGCTGATCGTGGCCTACTCGGGCGACAAGGCGCGCGAGATCCAGGACCGCGAGGCCGAGGTGGTGAATGCATGGCGCAATCTGCAGATCCACATCGAGGGACGCAAAAACCGCCTTGCTGACTCATCTGATTTGTACAGGTATGGAGAAGAACAATGACCGCGATCAGGTGGTTCATAGGTTGTAATTTTAGAATTATGATATCAACAGGGATGAAACGTACTAAATAAAGTCGATGAATTTACAAGCCGTGTATAAAAAAAAAATGTTGGGTCAATGCAATTGAGCTTTTTCAGCAACTGAATTTAAAGCATTATTTATTTCACCAAAATAAAGATAGAGTCATTAGGTCCGATTGTGTTGTTTAATATATTCACGCCAATTCAGTATCTTAACCAACCATATAACATGTTTGTATTAATCCATCCTCTTTGTCCCCCTCCCCTTTGACAGATTCTTCGGCATGGTACGCGACCTCACCCTCTGGATGAACGACATGATCCTACAAATGGACACGCAGGAGCGACCACGTGACGTGAGCGGCGTCGAGCTGTTGATGAACAACCACCAGAGTCTGAAGGCTGAGATTGACGCCAGGGATGAGAACTTTTCGATTTGCGTCAATCTGGGCAAGGATCTACTGGCGAGGAAGCACTATCGATCACCCGAGGTATGCTAAGAATCAAAGTCTCGCTTGTACCCTTTTAGATTTCCTCAAAATGAATAATAAAGTCTGACATAATATAGCTCCGGCTATGCGTCATGGCTCATAGCGATTCATCATTGAATTCATTTCGCAATACCTCAAGTGTTCTTGATATGTTATTACCTCAGTGTTGATATTTTGTAACTGCTGTAAACTGGGGTATTTGATAGTTAACCTCGGTTCTAACTTTGATATCAGAAGTTGAATCCATGAATATTATTGTGTTTCTCTTGCTGTTACAGGTGCGAGAAAAATTGATCAGCTTAGGAACAAAACGCGGCGATATGGTTGAGCAATGGGAGAGCAGATGGGAGCACTTGCAACTCAGTGAGTAGCACAGTTACATCCGAAATCGATTAAAACGATCTTGAATATACTTTAAAAAACTGTTCTATTCTTAGAAATATATTTGATATCATGAACTGCATTCCGTCTTGAATTACTTATATATCTCAAGTACCACAGTTACATCCGAAATCGAATAAAACGTTCTTAAATATACTAAAAAAATCTTCTATTATTAAAAGATATTTTATATCATGAACTGCATTCCGTCTTGGATGATTGATATATGTCAACCTTTACCGCTTTGCAGTCTTGGAAGTGTACCAGTTCGCCCGAGACGCCGCCGTGGCCGAGACCTGGCTCATTGCGCACGAGCCCTACCTCAAGAGCCACGACTTCGGAGTAAGTAATAGATTCACGCGATCTTCAAATTATTTTGTTTTGGCTGTTCTTTAACTCCTTGATATTAAAAAAAAAGTTGAGGGAAACTAGTTTAAGTTGTAGTGACTACGTTTGATCGAATCTGTTTCTAATTTCTGGATGACAAAATAGGCTCTAGTCATTAAAAAGAACCTAATGTTATAAGCCAATATGATCTCGCAACAAATATGGGACCATTCCGTTTGAAAAATAACACAATTTGCAACTTGTGTTTTAAATATGTTGCTTTCCATGTGTATTACAGGATAGTTTAGACAAAGTGGAGTCATTAATCAAGAAACACGAGGCATTCGAGAAATCCGCAGCTACGCAAGACGAGAGGTTCCAAGCCCTGGAGCGACTCACAACCGTATGTATTTTGAAACTTTGAGTAAATGGTTTACCGTATTACCTCAAGACAAAAAAAAATAAAATAAATAAAATTTGATGAATGGTTTATCTATAAAATTTGAAAATATTGTTCTCAACTTCTGTTGTAAAGCAGTTTGAAATGTTCAATTTTTTATGGTTTAACATTGACACACTTAAACTCTTACTTTCGTAGTATGTTCTAATAATTTGCTGTTTAACATAATTGTTCGGTAGTTTTATAACATGTCTGTTTTCATGTCGTTATATGTTTGTGTAGTATGCTATGTAGTAAAAAGCGTATGCATGATTGTGTCGTGGAAATACAGTGTATATAAAGCGTGAAAAGGGGATTGTTGGAATCGATAGAACAATTGGAATAAAATACTACTTTGTATATAGCGTACTGTACAGCTATAACTATAGGCTATGTTGTAAAATATTTCTGCGCTGTACATTAAAATATTTGATGTAAAATTATTCTTATCCAAAATGGGTTGCTTCTAGCTAAATGTTATATAATCTTAATGGGTTGAAATGTATGTTGTTGCATTGCGTTGCTCACGCTTGATGCTTCTTTGTCGTGAAAAGCTTGAGATCAGGGACATGGAGAAAAAGCTGCAACTTCAAATAGAGCACGACCTTCACACTGTAAGCACTGCCATCACTTCAGTTCGCAATATCATTTGAGACCTAAACTTTTGTTAATAATACTGACTGGAAAAAAAACTGTTGACTTTATTTACTTCAATCGTAGAACAACGATATTTCGAAATAGTGCTTATTGATACGAACAATGTGTAAATGTGAAAAAGAATGAGGAACGTAAAATAAATACCTGTATTGAAAACCGTTTTGCAAATATATTGAATTGTTTTGAAAAAGCTTATCCAAGTATTGCAAGTTGTTAGCAGACGATTGTAAGCAAAATATTACTAAGAATTCAATTTTGGTCAAAACAATATTAAAAGTGTATCCTACTTGTTTTCTTAGCTTGAGGCTTCTTTGAACGAGGAGGAAAATGAGAATTTATGTGAATACCCCGAGAAATTATCAAAACGAATTTACTCGTTTCTGGAAAAGAAATTCCAAAATTTGTCATCCGCTTACGACAAATACGACAAACTGTTCGACAAGTTCCCTCCAGAAATGGTGATTTTTATATTGTATCCCCTTTATCGTAGTGTAGATTCATGGATTTCTTTGGTTTACATATTTTATTGGACAAAAACTTAATTGTCCATATCTACTAAGGGGTCGAGATTGCTTTAATTTTGAGCTGAGGTTAGCATGAATGCGAATAGCGCATGTATGTACAGATTTGATTATTTCATATTTAAGCGGTTTTAAGATATGATATACACATATATTTATCCCCCGTGAAACGGAGGGATATAGGGTTGAGCGTGTCTGTCCGTCTGTCTGTCCGTCCGTCCGTCTGTCCGTCTGTCCGTCCCCCTTGACAT
>LQRL01090092.1:0-12090 GCA_001703475.1 Hydroides elegans
AAGCGGAAATGTATATGCCTTGCAATCCTAAGCCTATGATCCAACATATCTTTCAGGCATGATCGAAACAATGAGCGATACTTGTCGGCACTCAAAATACATGGAAACCGAGTGTCGTTGAGATAATTCTCAAGGTCATCGCTGGTCAAGGTCATATCCGTCTTGTAGTTTTGTTGCAATATAGTGCGCACCGCATGCGTATCATTGGCGAGAATGAAATTGAAAAGCAGGAGCTTGTGTATCCTTTCATATTCCTCTTCCGATTCTATTCGGCTTCTTTCTTCCTGTTCCTTTTCTTTTTCGTTGCCCAGGTGTTCTTCCTTCTTCTCTTTTTGATTTTGTTTGTGTCTCTTTCGTTGTATTATCCTTTCACTGATCGAATCCGCTGAAGCTCTGTTGTTCGATGTGATTGGGTCCGAATCTTCACCTCCCTGCGACACGGAGGCATGGTTAAAACTGCGTTTCATGACTTAGCTTTCAGTGGTACCCATAAATCAATGCATTAAGTCCACTTTTAACATTCGGCGTGGCGTTGATACACATTGCATTTGTTTTTATTATATTTTATTATCTGTTTTCATTGTGAAAATTGTTATACGATCAACACATGCAATCAAAATACTGATTTGATATCCGAATGTATTAAGATATACATGTATATTTATCTTTTAAAGTGTTTTAATAGTAAAAGTTTCAGTCTATTTTATTCACATATCACCACGCCTTTCCTATATAATTAACTCATATTTAAGTCATAATTTGTACAGGTTTTATGTCCATGCTTTATATTGATCGATATATTTTTTATGATAACGGTGTTTTGCATTCTTCCTATGCATGCCCATATTTTGATCCGGGGCAAATATAACGTTTGTTTACCTGCTTAACAAATCCAGCTTACTGAGAGTATTTTTACTGTACAAAAGCAACAGGATAATCAATAATATTGGTTTTTCCTATGCGAACTAAAGCACATATTACCCTATAGGGCCTCGCCGATACACTTCTGATAGGAATCATACATAGAGCATACAAACCCATGTTTTTGTAGCTTGTATGGATTGCATTATATATCCATAATCGATTCGACATTCTATTATGCATATGATATATTCCATAAGCTTAATTGTTTGATATAGTTTTGAGGTCGATCGATTCATAATGGTGTAATTTAGCCCATGTGCATCACATACACTCTAAAATACACTTTGAAATATTTTTGAAATATTTTTTTACATGTATGTCTGTATATATTCGGATATCAATTACTTATTTTGTGTTGATCATAAAACAAGTTTCACAATGAAACATATATTTAAAAAAAAGATTATTAAAACAATTGCAATATGTACCAAAGCCACACTGGATGTTAAAAAAACTTGACTTAATGAACTCATTTATGGATACTACTGAAAACTAAGTCATGAAACGCAGTTGCATCCATGCCTCCTTATCGCAAGGAGGGGACGATTCTGACCCGGATACATCAAACCCCGGCGCTCCAGCGGATCCGATTGGTGACAAGAAAGAATGGAATAATGCAAAAAGAGAGAGAAACAAACAGCAAAGAAAAAAGAAGAGGAAAGATCGCCGAGAAAAAGAAGTAAAAAAGGAACAGGAAGAAAGAAGCCGGGTAGAATCGGAAAAGGAATATGATGGCATACACAAGTTCCTGCTTTTCAATTTCATTCTAGCCAATGATACGCATGCGGTGCGCACTATATTACAACAAAACTACAAGACGGATATGACCTTGACCAGCGATGACCTTCAGAATTATCTAAATGACGCTCCGTTTACAAGTATTTTGAACGTTGACAAGTATCGCTCATTGTTTCATTCATGTTTGAAAGATATGTTGGATCATAGGCTTAGAATTGCAAGGCATATTCATTTTCGCTTGTTGAACAAGACTGATATAGCAGGTGAAAATAAATGCCATTGGCGCATGATAGATTCCTCAGATTGTCCCGCCATATTATACCAAAGCGCTAATAGCAAAGCTAGCCATGAATTAATCATGAATCATTTCCGTGTCAACTCAGTAAAGTATATAATGAATAACACTATCAGTCCTATAACCTTATTAGAACTAGCATGTATTCTATGTCAAACACTTCAGTCTACAAAAATGGTTGAACTGATCCTGTCAATCACCCAAATGGAGCTTCACAGCAGAACCCTTTTGCATGTTATCATGTGCAATCCAGCGGTAAACAACCGAGTTGTAGCACACCTTCTTGAATGGCAATCTACATATCGTGATCAATATAGCCGATATGGATACAACGATCTTCCCCCAATCGAGCACAACATACGACTGGGTGGGCCCGATGAGAAAACATTCAAGACCCTACATGGTGAACTTTTGTCTTCGATCATTGCCTATTTTGATGCATGCCAGAAAGACCAAGAAGACCCACTTAGTCACCGGGATATGGCTGCAACCTTATCAAAGATAGAGAACTTCTTTCAAGGTACAGCTAAGGCTATACAAATCAAGAATTCATGTGTGTTTAGGTTATGCTTACAAAATGCTGAAACCAATGCGAAGTATATGCGTTCCCTTGTGGAATTCGCGATAGGTTGCAAGGCGTGGTATATACTCCATTCGATACTCACAAACCCACATTGTCAAGACAAAATCAAATGGAACAATGAATGGATAGCAAGCAGGGACCTACCACTTGTGATCACAAACTATTTACTAAGGACGTTTCTCAGTTTCGATGACATTGCAACGCAGCGAAATACTTTAGACAAAATGAAATCTTTACTATTCAGTCTTGATGAATACAACCTGATAAATGATAAGCAGGACCTACTCATTCACTGGTTAGTTTGGTCATACATGACTCAAGCGGATAAATCTGTTCTGCGGAACTATAGTTTATTTGACCTGCTCTTTGCAGAAAATTATATTTTGCGCAGCATTTCGATGTTTGGCAATTCGATGTTTTATATCAAGTGCAAGATACTCATGAAACTTGGAGTCGATATAAATCAGCCCCATCGGCGAGGCAGGAAACCCATGATACTAGCCATAGATACACGCAATATGCGTTTTGTTCGCTTGTTGCTGTATTATAATTATGACTTGAGTAACGACAAGGCAGCCAATGAGGCGTATATAAAGGAAGAATTCCATGTGTTGAAGGTGCTTCTCTTGAGCGGCGACCGACTGACGCCGTACAATCAACAGGATTTATTAGACACACCCTTGGCTTCATACAATTATGATTTACGGGTACCCCTACTGCGACTGAGGGCCAGGGAAGCGGCATGGTTAAAAGAGTGGCTAGTACAGCCTCATTCGTTGTCTTTCCATTGTAGGAAAAGTATACGTGAACACTTCAAATCAGACTTGACACAGCTGCTTAGGTCGATTTTTTATCCAAGAAAACTGAGACATTTCCTACGGACTAAGATTCTATTTTTGTAATATAAAGAGTATCTTATGACTATTATTGTATTAAGATTCATTGTATTAAGATACAACCAATATTGTGATATCTGTTCATAATTATGCATCTTTTTTGACAAACTAACTAACAATATTAAACGCCGTGTTGAAGACGATCGCCTCAGTCCAGGCTGGCGAGATGTGCACTAAACGTCTGGATTTTAAATGTCCCGCCCTATTCATCAATCATTTATATCACTTTATCGTTCTCTACTGTTAAAGGTCTTGTTTTCGCTACAATAAGATACTGCGGTTTTTGTGCATGCATCAAAGCGTGAGTTTTTATTGAAATTGACCATTAAACTGCTGGAATTTTGTGTGAAACACCTTTTTAAGGAACAGCTCGTGAGGTATTCTTCCCTTAATTACACTCAAGCGTGTACGACAGTACTCTTAAACGATACATGTGCAAATATCGTGCGTGATATTGAACTTGAAATTACATATCTTTAATGCGAGCACCGAAGGCGCGATCGAGCGCAATAATTTTAAAGGCTTTTAAGAATAAATGCTTTTTACATTGTGTTTTTCCATTGAATTGTCATTCGCACTAGCGCGAATGTGTTTAAACAACACTCGCGCGGACGAACAGCTAAGTTGAATCCATGCTATTGCAATTTACGTTTATGATCAACGAAGTAATATGAAAAAAAAACTAAAACTAAATTAATAGCAAAGGATATTTACTCGTTCCCTAACGAATAAACGCTTTTCCACACTTATCAATATACTTAATAACTTTTAGAAAACATGATTGCTCCGAATGCGCAAAACATCTTTTATAAAGTCGTAAATTAATAACGATTAATAATAAATATTTTTCTAATAACGGATTTTGTGAATTGATACTTTTCTATTGCCGGTACACTTTTATAACAGTTCATGAAATTTATATGACTTTTCCAGAAAAAAAAAACGAAATTTCCGTGACATTTCCACGATATTCCATGACATTTCATGACAAAAATAGTTTTCCTGGTTTTCCATGACATGTATGCACCCTAGTTAATGCTCCAAGCAAATCGACCAAGTTAGTTTTAATAGAACATTTATTATAAACATAGATTTAAAACGTGATTGACGTCAAACTTTCAGAAAGTACATCCAAATGAATTCCTTTAAAATATATCACACCCTTTATCCGAATTGAAAAATAGCGGGTAAGCACGTATAAAAGCTTAATAGTAAATATGTCACCCGCAATTTATTTTACATTTATGTAAATTTATATGGCATTACCTTATAAAGCCCAATATCGCATTGGGTTTTTCCTCATTTGATAAGCAAACGTTGATAATGCATATTAAGAAAGTGTGTTCGCTAAATATAGTTCCCCTTACTATAAAACCAATAAAGTAAACATGACTTAAAATATTAAAGTCGCCAGTTATTCAGAACTTTCAGTTCAGCTATCGAATCCGACCACATTCCGTCCTATTTTCTTCAAAGGGCGATTACTGCTTGAGGCAAGTGTATCGAACCCATGGATGTTTTTGTGTTCGCCAAATGGCTTCTTTTTCTCCGTTTGCTGTTCCATTGCCTCATTCTCACTGGATCTGTCATCCCTCTGTGTTCCATTTCTGTCCAAATTTGACCCATTCCTTGATGCCTTATATTTATTCTTTAGTTCATTCTTCAGTTCTTCGCGACATGTGATTTTCTTTGAATTCGCCGTTTTCGCTTCATTTGATTCCTGGAAGTGATCGGACCTACATTCCTGGCTTACCATTTCTGCGACTAATGCATCAAATCTATCACCATGTGAAGCTTGATCGTTAGCATTGGTTGAACTTTGTGGTATATCCAAACGATGCATCTTCATCGTGTTACTTGTCGCTTTATCATTTGAAGCGCTTGGCAGCCTAGCACTAACCTGGCGTACACGGACGACATTTTGATGACCGTTTTGATCGATATCAGGGAATGTGTCATTCGTAGTAAACGGTGTTGTGTTTCTCGATGACATCATTCTCTGATCACATCCTTCTTTGTCCCTGTTAAACGAGGGATCAACCGAGGATGCCCTGCTGTCGGATCTTGATGTATTCGTACATTGAAAAGTGTGTCGGGGCATTTTATTCCTATTCAAGCCACTCGTTCCGTGTCCATCGCGATAGGTTGGTCCGGCATTGATGCCATGTGTGCTACCAGTCTGCCGCCCCTGATGTGAATATGTATAATGGGAACCCAAGGATGTTCCTTGGGATATACCGTCGGACGTTCCTTGTTTTGTTTCACGACGTGTTCCTCGTGATGTTCCCTGCGATGCTACACTCGATATCCCTATTGGCGTATCTGTTCCTTTCCCGTTAGCAGTACCACGGATGTCCGTTTGCTGACCCCTATTTTCTGTAGACCCCGCTCCATCCTCGGGACCTCGATCACGTCCATGAAAACCACCCATGGTTGGACACCCAAATCCTATACCCGGCCCAATAGCTATACCCGGCGGACCTACTGTTAAATTATCATCCCCGAAACTCGGTTTCGTTTCCACTTTTACACCTGTCACACCACTCATCCCAACATTGACATTCCCTGCGCTGACACCTCCGGATAAATCAACATCCGCTACAGCACCTATAGGGCCCACTCCAGTGACCTTAACGTTGCCAGCCTCAACAGATGTGCCCGTTTTCGTCTCCAAGGCCACTCCTATCCTTGCATCTAGACCTGTAGCTTTGACGTTTCCGGCTTCGACTCCTAACGTGGTATGTTCGTGGTTAGCTACGGCTCTGGCGCCGAATGCTGCACCGGTAGCCTCGACGTTTAAAGCATTGACCTGGACGTCTGTATGATTGAGCTGAAATAAATCAATAATTTGGGAATTATGAACATATAATACATATTTGTGAAGCATCAACCATTTGTACGACTGCGCTGAAATAAACCAATATTTTGGGCATTATACACGTGAAGCCAAGCTAGCTTTAAATTGCCTCAAATGATACATATTTGCAAATTAAAAGGAAAGGTTGATAAATCAATGCATTTGGAATCCACAACTCCGAGCAATAATAATTAAAATGAAATCATACTTTGCTTTTCATATGTGATTTTTGAGGTGCCAATTTGTAACACAGTGTAATTTTATTATCATAATCTTATGATAATTACAGTTATCAGATATAATAATAAATTGTATTTATTTTTATCTATAAACTAATTATCCCTAAGTATAACCTACCGTCGCCGAAGCATTGGCCTCCGCCTGTACACCAACAACATCTGCATTTAATACATCCACTCCAATTTCCCGATATTCTGATTGGGCTGATGTATCAGCATTCGATAGAACACAATCAGCATCGAAATTTGCTGCGTTTACTTCCACGTTATCGGTCTGTGATATATCATTTCGTTTTGATGAATGTGCTTTTCTATCGTGGAAAGTGTTTTGGTCACGTAAATTTGTATTTAGTTTTGGCGCTTTCGATTTATCTCCTGACCTGACATGACTGTGTCCCAATTTATTTCCCGTTTTGTCTTTCTTTTTTACACTTTCACAGTCATGTCGTTGAGTTGCTTGTTGTTTATTTTCTAGGTGTTGGTCTCCTTTAATATCCTTTATTACATCTTCTGCGTCTTTTATAGCTTTTGCATGCCTAGCATTGTCACTATAAAGAAGGCAACCGTCCTTTACATACATCGCTGTCTTGGGCCTAAAACTATCCGCCATTTCGTTTTATTATAGGGCCTATAGCATATAAATTTAGTGGTTTTATATCCTTTTTCTATCTGACAATTTCTATTGACAATTTTAAAAATGAAACGAACACTTAACAGTAGGCGGAATTGTGTGTGCCCGCAATAAAATAGGTTTAGTTATGACAATTCGTGCTGGATCAATAATATATAGCTTCCCTATATATTCATCGATACGTACCTTGAAATTTATTTCCTTGTGTAGCGGGTTTTATTCATAGATATCGAAATAGTATATGGATCTGGAAAGTATGCTGTAAAGGTTTCGTTTTAGGCCTGAGCCAAATTAGTTGAGGAATATTACTATAAATTATAACAGTGAGCTCAAGTCAAGTTCAATACATTGTCCAAAAGAAGCCTACCTCTCTCCAGTTTATACCATTTACTCATTCAGTAATGCATATTTTTTCCATGACTGTTTGTCTTGAGATAAAATTTGTTTCAGATGGCAAACAGGGTGTCTCAAATGTGATCCTAAATAACAAATTAATTTCGAACACCGATTGGTTCCATGGATAAACTTGACACATTGACGTACCGAAACTGAGGGACCTTTATGGACAGCATATCAGAGATGATATACTGATGTACATATTCAAGCTGATTAAAATCAAATCACATGTCGAAGATAAAAAAAGGAAAAACTAAGTTCGAGGTCGGTCTGGTAACAACATTGTTTATTTTCATACAAACTTTGACATATTCAGTATGATCTTTGACTCAAAATATATCATAACAAGTTAAATGCCATTAGAATATAATACCCGATTGAGAACAAGGAAAACAAATAAAATAATCTAGAGAAAATAATAATTTTAGAACAAAATCAAAATCTGAAAACAAAATACGCTGTTTAACTGTCCGCGGCAAAAAACTAAAACCTCACTTATAAATTCATCTGTTATGATGGGCATCACTACTTAAAAAAAAAACTAATATTCCAAATACGTTTGACGTGTTAACTCGAAAATGACTGTAAAAATGAAAAGTTACAAAACTCTTCAACATTTTGATTTCTATATAGTACCTTCTTCCCAAATTAAACCCACATGAGTCCGATCTCAATATACACCCGATTAAAACAAAGCAATTACTTATTGCAACAAAAGGTTAAAATAACAATAGCGTTAATTATAATTTTGACAAGTAACATTTCATGCCGGTTATCACAATTAAGCATCTTACTGGTAAATGATCTCGTAATTACAGTGTATTACATCCATGGGAAAGAGCTTATTTACAACGTGACCAACAACTGAGATTCCATAGTTATTATCAACAAAAACAGTAACCTCATTTAAGGCAAACAAATGCATATTGTCAACACATAACCATCTCCTGACAGCTTATAAAGCTGGATGGCGTTTACACTTCTGAGCCGCCATTTGACTGGATTCAATAACAGAGCAAATATTCAAAACATTTCATTATTCAAGAGAGATAGTTTAGTTTTAAATTCATATCCTCTAGATACCATGATTTACATTTATTAACTAGCACGTCATAAGTTTTCAGAAGGTTTGGGCAAAATAATGAAATGAAACGACCAGGGACATATAAATAAGGTGAATATTGTTGTTCGAATTTGCTCTAAAGGACATTGCAAAAATGGGCCTTGTTTGAATAACATGTTCTATAGTTATAATGAAACGTTTAATGAGGAACATATCTGGTAACTTAACTAATTTTAAAATGACCATAAAAGTGCTAAAATATAAGTCCAGTATAAAACCATATTTGATCGCAAAGCAAAACAATTTAGGTAGCAAAAGCATACATGATTAGAATGGAAGTAAACGTTTTATAAGGCAGGTATAAGGTCACAATATTTATGTTTATATAACATAATCAAATACAAAGAAAATCCTATATATATATCTCTCTTTTAATACGGTCATAATGATTATGCCAATATTACATAATCGAATAAAATGTATATAGCCTATATCTCTCTTACAATGAATTTTTATCTTTTTATCAAATGTTATATACTAGGTATGTAGAAATAATACATGTATAAATTGTTGATAGAAAAATGGAGGTTGAAACCAAAATGGAATATTTGAGCTGTCTGCAACTTTTCATCAGTTTCAGAGGCAAGTGAAAAGTTAATGTCATAAATATATTTGATATGCCATTCTTAGCTAACCCGACCAAAACTAAATAGTTTTTTTTCTATTGGCATCATGTTGTTACCACCGAATAAATATAGAGAATATATATATTTTCGATTACAGGAATTCTGGCTGAGTAAACACTTCATGAGACTCAAAATATAAAAATATATGATTGATTAAAAAATAATATCGTTATCTGTTAAAAATATGCTTAATGTTTTATCTGACCGCTTAGTATTTCGAATTTCATTCATCAAATATTAAAACGTATTGAATCGTTATACTATAATACTATGTGATTTTTTACTCCAATAACTAATTTATAATTTCTGATTAGCCACCGGCTACATTAAATTGACAATATATATTAGCATAACCAAGGTTACCTATGGCTATATTCTTTTTCACACATATCGCATAATCCCATATACGAAGCTCCATAGTACTTCTAAACGCAATATATTTTAATAAACTTGCTGTAACATTATATCATTACATGCATCGACTAAACTAAAGCTGGTCGCTAACATAAGATTCATTCATAAGTTAGCCGGTTAAAACATCAAATCTTGTGTTTAAATAACAAGCCTTGTATATGAATGCAAAAACTAAGTTCAAATTGCAAGCGGGGTAAAAAAGAACTCAAACCGAGTACATTCTAGGTAAAAACCCTGGTAAAAACCCGTATCTTGAAACGGATCATCTGTTGCATTCATTTAACAAAATACAACTATGATCATGTTTAATTAAAAATATATACATTCCATATAGATGACGCAGTATATGGTATATGGTAGTTTTATCCACTCTTTTTTAACACATTTATACACACTTCGCTATCACAAAACCTCACCATGAGCTCATGCTGACCTAAAATTGACTCAAACGAGGTCAGCATGAGGTTTTGTCCAAGATGGGAAGGAATCTCCCTTATTTATCGTTTGAAAGACATTTTATGCTGCGGGGGCGCGGACGGGTTGACCGGTGGCGGTCGGTCGAGTGTCGGGAAGGGCGCCGAAGGCTGAGCGGCCGCTGGGTAGTTGGGATTCATCGGGGGCTGTTTGTCTGTAGAAAAAACGAAAGAAAATGTAATTAAATGTTTTATATTTAATATGCTTGGTATATGGAAGAGTTCAAATCAAATATCTACAGGGCAGCACGGATGATTTGAAGTGATTTTCACCTAACAAAACAATCTTAAATTATAAAAATATAAAGTCCATTTGAATATATTTGTGCTGCGGGGGCGCCGAAAGGTTAACCGGTGGCGTTCGGTCGAGTGTCGGGAAGGGCGCCTAAGGCTGAGCGTCTGGTGGGTAGTTGGGATTCATCGGCGGCTGTTTGTCTGGAGAGAGAAAATGAACGAATGCTTATAAAGAAATAACTCAATTAATGAAAAATTCATTCTTAATGTGCGTACTTTATGACGGGGTGTGGGGCGAAAATCGAATATCAAATTAAAGTACATCTATATTAAAAGTTTTTTAATTGATAAATTCAACGGATTTTAGGTTGTTTGTCTGAAGAAAAAAAAAATGATAGATAATTTGTAGCAATTTGGGGCCAGGAATGTTTAACGATCAGAATTTCAAAATAATTATATAATCTTATCGTTGTAAAACAGAGAAAAAAAATAAGCCGGGCAAAGACAACAGTACCTATTACACCAGAACTCAAATTAACAGTGTTCAAAGGCCTTCTTTAAGTATTTTAAAATTGAGCTAAATAGAGAAGGCCCTATTTAAAATAAGTCGTATTATTATGAGCAGAATAAGCAATTTGTATAAAGCAGCTGAGTTATATGATCCATACAATATATTAATTAAGATTCGACAAACTTCTAAGAGTATGCATTTATTTACGAGTAGATGTTTATATATTAACATGTTATAAACAGGGTCCGTAGCGAAAATCGAGATTGAAATTCAAGTATATTCAAGTATATTCAAGGATTTTCAGGAAAATGTTCAAGGATTTTCAAGGAAAAATTCAAGTATTTTCAAGGATCAAAATATTCATTTTCCAGAGGTTTTAAAAAACAAAAAGTAATTCTAAGATGAATTGAAACATTTTTACCTGTTTATATACTTATTTTGAAATATTCATGTGCTAAAAACTCAATGGCACCATACCAAAAGTAATAATTTATATTCAAAATCCTAACCTTTAACCAAACATTTAAAACATGGAAAAACGATTCACTGAGTAAAGTTACAATACCAATGTTTCATATATCTGTTGCTAACACAACTGCGTATCAGTGAACTAGAAACTGATGATTGTATTGCAAAGTTAATATGTTGTCTGAACATTCACAAAATCTCTATTGTTTTATTGCAGGGAGCTAAATTCGATTAATTCTGCGGAGGCCCTTGGGCCCCCGCCTTTTAAAACCAGGAAATCCTAACCAAATCCCAGTAGCCCGAACGTATATATTTATATTTTGGGAGATCCCAAATCCAAACAGTCGGAGATACCCCGAGCCTCCAGTTTTAAAATAATTCCAGAAATTATCAACCCGAAGCGTGGTTGTGCTTGTGTTTACTTTTCAACGAACAGCCTTTGCAGAATGCTAGAAGTGGCAGCATATTCAGAGAACTTCGCCCGATAATACACCAATGCGCCAAGTCAACAGTTGTCAGAATAAGGGGATAATGACTTTTTATACGAGCGCCGAGGGCGCGAGTGATATTTTTTTGTGTGTTGGATATTTAATAAGAATATCTATTTCTCATGTAGATTTCGAAAAAAATCGAGCGCATAATTGTGCAAAAATGCGCCACATATGAAATCATTGTTGCTTTT
>LQRL01090094.1:3669-29093 GCA_001703475.1 Hydroides elegans
AATCTTGACACGATCGCAGCGAGATTTGGAGATTGTTCCATAATTTAGGGGCACCATCGCTAAAGTCTCCTCCCAAGCTCAGTCATAATATTAGTTTGGTTAGTCGACGTGCTAAGTTCGATTATCTGAAATCATACTAACCTTACAAACATCATTTTCTGACTATTTAAGGTTCAATTTCCCGAGTTAAAATAAATTACTTAATCCAAGGCCCTAAGGGTAAAAATAAAGCTGTGCAAGGTGTGGCACACTGTCCTTGGACAGTCTTGTTATTTTACTGAATCCAGTCTCGGGATACTTGGCATATTGATTTAATTTATTTTTGTGCATGAAGCCAGAAGGTATCACAATGAAATTCATGATTTATGAAGTATAGGCCTACATATAAAACCTGTTTTCAAGTTTCCTATAAGGAATACATTTGAAAACACAGTTTGTTAGATTTTTTTTTATTGTAAGCAATCTACTGATTGTAAACTACCATACAGTAGATATAAGTATACTTTGTAAATACCTTGATGAACACAAGGCAACGCTGATATACTATGTCTACCCATTACATTCACCTAGTATTCTTTTCACATCTCATAGAGCCACACAGCCTACGGTTCCCTCACCGCCTCGGGATTCATTCGCGGTTCTGGCGGCGAGCTATTTCGCTCGCCGATGGCGTGGTGTTCAGCTCTGCTAACGAATCACGAGAGTGCCAAGCACGTCATATTCAACCGTCGTGTCGCATATGGCAAGGTAAGAGAAGAAGAGGGAAATATGGACGGGCATTGCAGTTAGAAAAGCTGTATACACCATATAATATCGCAGGGCTCGAAACTCACGGGGACCCAGGGACCTTTGGCCCCCTTATTTTCCAAATGGCCCCCCAAATTTTTCGAACCCCCTACATGTAATATAAATGGTTTGAGCCCCCGGATTTTGTGTTGGGCCCCTGCGATTAATATCGAGTTTAGAGGCCTGATATCGTAATGGTATTTGTGCAAGATCAAAACGCGTTGAGCAACATTTGGCGCTATTTTAATGTTCTATTTCGCATATGTGTAGCTTTAATATTTTCTGTACTATTTCAGTTTAGATTATGTTTAAACAACTATTTATACATGTATATATTTCAGTTTAAAGTGAGTCTAGGAAAATAATAAGATAAACAATAATTAATCAATTTTCATAACAGGAATTAGGGTGAAACGTAGCGAATAAATTCTCTGTTTATCTAAATTATGTTCGGCCACATTACAATATTTTTCATTGATACTTATCAATCATATACATTATATTTGTGAATGCAGTACATTCATGTATGATTATCGTATAGGTGCTGTACATGGGAAAACCGCTGAGTGAACTTCTTACGAACTACAAACCTGTTGCACGACCGTGGGAACCCCCACCTCATACTCTATCGAAAGGTATGAACTCGTACTTTTACCATTTGCAAAGTTCATGAAACTAATAAGGACATGGATCAATCTTAACGTAAGAAGGTCTTTGAAAAGGGTTTTTATTTAATTTCGGTATTTAATCTTAAGTCGTTTTTTTTTGTAACACAATACGCAAACGCTCCCATACTATGCCTGGTATTTAAAACGATATTTCATTGAATTAACCTTCTTCATTTTTAATATAATTTTATTTCTAATGTTCTGTTATGTACAAAATGCATTGTTAAATTTATATTTTACTTTTTTTGTCCACAGGACTTCATCAAAGTGGCGTCGTCCAAAAAAGCAATATGCAAACAGCAATCAGCAAAGAAAAACCTCCCGTCAACGCTGTTGAAAATTCAGTATTGGACGATCTTCGCAAAGTGTTAGATAAATGCACTGTTCTGCTCATAGATGACCGAGAACTGATTATGTCTTCTTGTAAAACCGATGCCTATTTTAACTCGTCCGAGTTTCTAGACTCTATCGATAAATGGTGAGAGATTCACAAGTTCTATACATGCTTTGACATCATGAAGCCAAACTCTTTCGCTCAAGTGTTGTGTCATCGAAACCTGCGGTACCATAGGGCGGTATATCAGCGATATGTAAATATATATATCCTTTGGTCTCAGCTACACGTATATACACACGTACCTTGTTCTCGAATTGAAAAAAAAACAAGTTTGATACACTGATTCGATTGTAAAATATGCATTTTAATGGCAAATGAAATAGAAAATGTTTAACATCGGTTGAAACATTATTTTTATGCTTCCCCTAGGGGTATTGGCAGATTTCACTCTTCAGGAATTGTTATATATTTTTTATAGAATGGATAATTGTAAAGAGATCATTTATTATTTTAAAGAATATGTGTTTTCGACGTTTTGCCATTCGTGGATTTTTTTAAAAAGGAAAAGTCCCTTATCGAGATCATGACTCGAATATTCTACCATTAGAACCCCCATATTGAAAATAATCTTGAATGCTCAACTAGCATGTTTTTTATTCGAAAGATTATATTTTCAAAGGGAGAATTCGATAGAAAATGTTACAGTTAACTTGACTGTTTCTTTATGAAATAACAAAATTATCTAAACATCTGTTACATAAACTCTACTATGTAATTATATTCACAACTACCTACATGTACATGCATATCAAGGAAATCGACTTTATACAAGCAATGTATGATGTATAATACATAGAAAACATATCATTTATTGACCCATACAATTTTCATCTTATTAAAGAATGGTTTGATGAATCAAATTTTGACGGATTTGATTTCTTGTATTTCGACTTATATTTAAGAATATTGTGAGCAACTTATAGCACTGGCACTCTTTTACCACCAGACATCTACTACATTAACTTTCATGTATTTAAGATATCACAGAAAATACTTTATAATACTATATGTACATGTATATAAGAAATATTAATGTTTAGATTAAATGAAAATCGTTTCATCTAAATCAAAACAACCAAGAAAAATACATAATTCTACTGTTCTGTACAATATTTCCAATGAATATTCTTCCATCAAAATTCACAATTCATATTTGTTGCTACCTGACCGCTTGTTCAACGAACCAATCAACCAATCATTGCCAAACCGGATAGATATCGATGTACCTTTAAGAATCATTCGAAGCCAGTTTGACACATCGGAAAATGATTGATGAAACATCTACAATAAGAGTCTACATGTATATAATTGTTCCTCAGTTATTGTCCTCACTTCCCAATTCAGTCTTGCTCTCACCTATTTTCCGTGGCTTCCGACACTTCTTAACCCCCAAACCACAAAGCTGTATCAACAGAAAAACCACCTCAACCACTGTAACTATGGACAACCCAGCCCACAACCCGATCGTACCACCGACATTAGCGAACATATCCGTGAGAGTCATAGACGGGTACTGACGGCGTTCAATAATATCGAGCGATTCGAAATAGATGTTGATTCGCGCGAAGTTGCGATAGATGGCGCTATTGAATGCCTCGAAATCGCTATTTCTGTTGTAATAGTAGGATTGCAAAGTGCTTCGTGCTAGCAGGGTGTCCGCATTATCAGCTTCGAGGACCAGCTCGCGATAGAACTCCTGTTGAAAGGGAATACCGGGCCACTGGTTTTGTGACAGGGATCGGTCGAAGATACGGTAGCTGCATTTCTCCTGGCAGTTGCAATCGCGAATGAAATCTCCGGAACCGAATTCAATGACCGTGTCCATGACGCATTGAGTGCGCGCGGCGAATTCGGGGAGGGACACTGTGGCGTTGTCGAATAACCCGCAGTATGTAATGGATGAATCACCTTGGAGATGGTCTGGGACTAAGCCAAGGAAGCAATCGCATTTATCGTAGATCACCATACTCATACACATGTCCATGCATGATTGGGTCGTGTAGTCGTATTGCTTCATATGCTTGAGTTTCTTGCGTTCTGTGCATTTGCCCCAGGGTTCGGGTAGTTTGTGGATTCGAGTTTCTCTAAGTCCGATCGAAGTGCTTTGCCCGGGTAGGATACCTATGCCTTGTTGGGTAGGCGCTGGCATTGTGCCATGATCATGTATAACTAATCTCGCACCGTAAGCGTTTTCTGTTGTTGACCCAAAGTTATAAGCGATATCTCTTAAATCCGATTCCGCTTCGAAAAACAGAATAAAAGACAAACCAAAGTTTGGTCCGGTAACACCGCTCCGTAAATTCCGTCCTCCTATATACGTATAACAGTTAAGATAATCTCTGTCAAAGAAATGCAGCCAATCATTCGGTTCACACATTTCGTTTGCATGCATACACAATAACACAAAATTATCCAACGAATGACTTATATTTTGCAAGACCCCGTGATCGATTGTGCCATAAATCCCATAAGGTGACAGTAAAAGCGCATTGAGAGACAGGCCTGGTCGATTATAATCACGCAATTCCTCTTCAAACGCATCATATCGCGCTACATACTGTGTCCATTCATGGTTTTCATCAGCCATATAACTTAGCATCACGGTGTCCGATAGCGGTTGTGCGTTACAAATGGTGACATCGGGAAAGCGAGGGTTGTCCTGCAATAGTTGGCTGTTTTCTTGTGAGGGGTATGCAAGATAGCTGGTGATAACGCTGGATAGATGAAGCATGCCTCCAGTTAGAACGGTGATGACTATGATAACCCATGAGATTTTGTAGCAGAGAAATGTATTTGGTTTTACGATGTTGCCGAAACCATGAGCGGTAGTCTCGGCGAAAAAGTTCTTGACCTGAAAAACATTTGAGGTCGAATGAGTTGATGACACAAAAACAATTAATATAATATCCAACATATAAGATCTAACAACGCATTAATCTTGGCAACACCATACGGGCAATATCAACAATGATAATACGCTATTCGTCTAATACAAAAATATGCAAAAAAAAACAAACAAAACATTTTACCAATACCTCATGAGATACTTTGGCATCCTTTGACTCGCTCGCTGTTTCTCGTTCCAAGTAGTTATTCTCGACCGGTGGTGGCGTAAGGGGCTTCTTTTTGAAATCCGACTCCATTTCAGAGGTAGATCCAAGCGCTTATAAACGCAATTTATAATTGTGACGACATGTTTTTTTCAAGCGGTTATTTATAAAATTCTCTTACTGCGGCAGTTTTATTATTGTTTTGGATAATGGCACTTTCCAATTTTCGTATTAAAAAGTAAATTACCCAGAAATTTACACTTGCAATAGTGTTCTAGAGTTTGCGATTATAACTGCTTCTATATAATGCATTTTCAGGCTTCTAATTTACACGTTTCGATCTTATGTATTACTTCGGGCGTTGTATTTTCTTTGCAATCGAAGAGCAATTGCACATCTAAAGAAGCGAAAGACGTAAATTGGAATATCCGTGTAGTATCCATAGTTCATTTCGCTCTGGATCAACTAGAAATCGATGGGAAAATACGGTTGACCTAAAACAATATCTTTGGGGCTATTTTTCTTTGGATGAATACATGCATGGGAACGGTTACAACTGCATCTTATTGATAAGAAATGTATCAATCCTATTTGGCGAAGTAAAAATATATGTTTATGACCTTTATGAGGACGAATATCATCAAGGTTTGGCTTAAATAATTCATAACTTAAATATCGAGCAGTTAGTGAGTTATTATGTTGAATAAATGTTAAATATGTTTAATAATAAGCCCATCTTATCGCAAAGTTGTTTTAATTTTTCCATTCCGTTTCGATTCAAAGTTATAAGTTAAAGAGTTGTATTTTGATTTGAAGCTCTGTCAGATTCACCTTGCTTAATTTTGAAGACATCCAAGGTGCAGAAATCATTTTCGAAGAGAACAAAAACGACATAATAAGGAATCCAATGCCTCACCTATTGAGAGCACACTATATTCACTGACAGTAATTGATTACAATAACAGACAAGGGTTAAAGTGGGAGAACGAATGATGTCCCTCACCAGAGAATAATATAACTTCAAGCTGTTGAGCAGGGTATGAGCAGCAAAATCTTGTAAAATCACGTCATGAATCATGTGACATGATTATTGTGACATTTACAGACATGGAATTATATAATTATTTGATTCTTTTAATAAATCTACTTTATAAAAATATGTTAAGTTTTCATAATTTACATATACAGGTTATGAAAATACATGTATGTTAAATATTTGAATTTATGTTATTTTGATACACCAATACTAAGCGTCAAAAGTATGGATCAATTGATAATCATTTAATGTGAGAAATGACCATGTACAACATACAGGGGTCGAAAACAAAAGTCACACACACGCATATCGCTGCATATAGCCTTATAAACTGCTAGTTACCTGTTTGGCAGCATGGCTATGTGGTTGCTATGCATAAGTCGTACGTATAGAGTAATGCGTATTTGATATACCTCTGTAAATGTTGTTATCCATGATCGTAGAAAAATAACAATATTTACAGCTAAACATAAAGATGCAGCGACGTCGCATACTTGATACTATCACTTGGAAATCGTTGATCATTGAATCCGGATTTTTTTTCAGAATTTTTGAAAAATAATATTCCACACTTTTGACGCTTAGTATATATCACTTGTTTACTTCTTAAGGTTAAATAAAGGAAGAATGATTGGTTGAATGATTGTTAAATGATTTGTCTTTTCTCATACGCATTTTTTTTATCGTAGCATGGATTAATAGCTAGGCATGCGACTAATATAATGAATATTGCAAATTCTGCTTTACGTTCTTGTCAATATTAATGTTGTTTCTGTGCTGAATCAGTTCAATTTAGAAACGAAAATAAAAATATATTGGATGTTTCCTATTGCCTCGAATGTCAAGCATCTCTTCCACTGTGACCTGCAAAGATGTTGTTATTCCATAGGAGTATATTTCTATTGACAGCGAAGATACAATATACATACTAAGATGAATATCTTAATAACTGTTATTAACACGCCCGAAGTTTACAATACATGTAGTTTCTTTCTCCTGTTTATAAAATCCCAATCCTAATATATCAATACTGAATATTTGTGAAAACGTATACTTCATTAAATTTTAGTAATAATCAACATTTTAGTTGCGTGCTGTTTCTTTGTATGATAAGGTATTTGTAAAACAACAATTTTATATATTATTCTATGCATATGTCATATGCCCTAGAATAACTTTGGCTGTACATGGACTGGACATTCTATAAACATTTCAACGCTAATTACATTGTTTGATCCATATTTATTATCTGATACCCAACAAAGCAACATTTAAACTTGACAGCTTGTATTGTGGCATACAGCATATGGCCTAAAACGTTTCTTGAGCATGAAAACCATTTCTATTGTCGATTTGTTTGTTCAATCGCTTTTATATCACATTAATTCGCCAATTACAATATTTTCTAATTTGTTCGTTTGTGTATTTTTTAACAATATCGTGTGCTACTTTATTCAACCTAATTTTTGGCTTGGTCGTCAATGATTTTGCCATCCAACATTTTCCCTTTAATACATATTTAGGAATTGCATGCCTATTAGAGTCATCGAAGTTTGAACCCACAAAAAGTGTTTAAAATCTCAATGCATGGATTTATATATTTCTTTGATTCTTTTAATATCTCAACTGTATATACTTTATCACAGTTTAAACGCAAACTAATGTTGTTAGGTCTTGTTGTTTACGTATTAGGGCCCAGACCTATTTAGCATGAAGAAATCTTTAAGACCTGTCTGGATAAGTTTGAACCCACAAAATCTAAATCAAAAGGTTCTGTGCACCATTGTGTTATTTTTATTTGATATTGTGCAATATAATCTATTGGATGTGACACGAAATTTATATGAATCAAAACCAATATTAAGAAAAAAAATCGTATTCCTTTTATTTATGATATAGATTTTTATTTGAAATCACAAAAAGATATACATATGTGAGACAATAAAAGTTCATCTATGCCTGGCACATGATACCGTAAGAAATTATAAAGATATTGAATACATTATATATGATAATTAAAATTAAGCAGTTACATTCTGCATTTAAATACTACTTTTGATTGACCGTTAAAGAGATTGTTCAACAGATTTCATTTAATTTTATCTTCAAGGAAATAATATCCGGAGTTGTATTGACATTTCCATTAAGTATAATAAATCGAATATCGTTCGGATGCTGATAATTTAAGCTTTTGAGCCATAAATTATTCTGTAGTTCATCACTTCCGTATGTAATCATTTGAACATACATTTAGTTTTACATGACATAAATTTGCTCTAATGAAAGATCAATTAATAGACTGTGACTGGCGGAACAAACAAATTATCGTTAACGTAAAACATACACAATACGCAAATTAAAATGTAATGGATCTAATAAGAGCATGATAAACATTCATCAAAGATACTTAAGCGGGAAATAATGACAACGTCGTGTATCATTTTTTTTGCTTAAGATTGAATCATTGACGTACATTCTCATTTGTCATTTGTTAATTGTTGCATTGATTATCATGTTTGCAAATATCCAAAATATTTGTTTCAATTTAAGATTACACTGAAACCGGAACCAGTAATACTCGATAATGTTTAATTTACAGTTTATCATACCAGCATCTTAAAAGGAACGGAATGTCCTATGAGAGCATGCAAACAGATCGTACAAAGCATGTTATTGTGTTTATGTTTCGGGGTCCATATAGTGTTTCATCAACGGTTTTATATGTTCGATATATTTCGCCCATGGTAGCAAAAGCCATCAAGATATGATACCTATGAAATGTTATAAGAACATTGAATATCTAAATGATTTAGTTAAGCCATAATATTGGTGTAAGTCACTGACTATCATCGATATCATCGTATACATTATGTATTATTCTCATATTGTATCATAATTGTATATAAATGATAACAATCATTAATAAATGACAAAAGTGCTTAATATGAAAAGTATGCAATTGCTGATTAATGCATTGAACCAATTGTGATATTACCTACTCTCGTTTCTCTCACCTATCTGGTCTCGTGACACGGGATTTAAACCACTATAAGAGTCTCAAGAGAGTCGTGCATTATGGAGTTGTGGGTTTAATACAGGCAGGCAAGCAAGCAAAAGTTTAAATTTGATGCAAAACTCTAATAGAAACATCACTCATATTTTTGATACTCGACTATTCTTATGGTATATTTTTAAACTTGATTGCAGTTTTTTTTTCAAATCAGACGAGCAAGGTAGAACAAAGAACATTTACTCTAAAGTAGTGATCTATTTATAAATATATATATATATTAAATGTAGGCATTATTTCGTATTAGATATTGATAGATCAATGGCAATGCTCACGTTCTATTCGAAAATGAATTTGCAAAAGAGAATAAAATCTCATAAAAAAGCAAATACACCTCAACTGTTCAATAAAGGAGTATTGCTAACGCTTGTGGTTACGTTATCAGTTAAAGTGAGCGAATCGCATGGTTGTAATATTAATAAGGATTTTACAAGAGCTTCACAAATATCCGATAACATCGACACATCCCCTTACATAAAAGCATTTTTCTACCGCCAGATTTGCTTTATCAATCCACAAATACACGATACAAGGGCATGTTATGTTTACTGCAACAGCGGATTAGACTCTTGTGTGGCATTTGCTTCTATTGGAAGCGATTGTTATATATGTGACACGAACATGAACGCAACTGCCGTGCAAGAAAAACTGCAACCCAGTTTTATGGTATTGAAGAGTCATGTGCTCGCTTTGGACCCTTGTGCAAGTGAGCCGTGTGACCGAGGCAACTGTACAAAGACACCTGGCAGTTTCCAATGCGCATGCGAAAGTGGTTATGGTGGACGCCTATGTGACTCACATTTTCGAAGTTGTCGGTTGTCATGCCAAAAAGGAAATTGCACGGACACGTTGAATGGATACGTTTGTACTTGTGAACCAGGTTTTGCAGGTGTTAACTGTGACTCAAATATTGACGAATGTTTGTCGACACCCTGCGTTAACGGACACTGTATTGATGATTCGAACGGATATATCTGCTTTTGTGACCGTTTCTTCACTGGTGAGAAGTGTGACGAATTAGCGTGCCCCGTAAGCTATGATCTACTATCTCATGATACATACATTATAAATGATGTTGACTTCTCAGCTTCATCCTCAGTTGGAGATCATGTGGCATCAGGAAGTCGTTTGGCAGATCAAGGTTGGCAGGCCATTACATTTTTCGATATTAATCCATGGATTCAGGTGAAACTTGGAGCACCATGCTTAGTAATTGCAATACGCACATGTGGCTCTGACTCCAACTACGTCACACGTTACAAAGTGAGTACAAGTTATGATGAACTCAATTGGCTTATGGTTGAGGACGACCAAGGTGGAACAGTCGTATTTGAAGCCAATATAAACAGCCACGACATTGTGAGGAATGTCATGCCTAGACCACTTATGACACATATTGTTCGTCTAACAGTTGCTAGTTACAGTGACTTTCCCGGGCTAAAGTGGGAGATTGAAGGATGCTACTTACCATAAATAAATCTTCGCAGTTTAGATAGCATCAGCCGAATTGCATGGTTAAAAAGGATTGACGGCACAAATGAATGAATGATGACATCTAAACGATAGTTATGCGTCTCTTTAAAACATTTGAAATCAGATTTTAAAAAGAAAGCGAGCCAGTTAAGTCAAATTCAAACATTTAGAAATTACTGTTGGCAAAAATATATGAAAATGCCATTCAAGTAATATTTTTAGACAGTATGAACTAGGTAATACAGTCAAGTACAATTGATGTGTTGCCATGGAAGTGTTGGCATTACACTGGTAAAACGCCAATAGTTGTGTGTCTCTTAAATAATGTGTATCGTTTGATTTTTGTTTACAAGAAAATAAAACAAGTTTAATTTACATATATTTATAGTAAACAACTTGTTGATTGGCAATTTATTAATGCTTAATATAGATACGTTTCTCTTAGATGTATTTTTTAGGAATAATCGATATCATATATCTCTATTTTCAAATTACACGTTTTCCTAACTCTAGTAATCGCAAATTGTTCTATTAATTGAAATAGAGAAACGAAGGATAAAAACATAGAAAGAGGGATATATAATTTTAATTCCACATATTTATGTTTTAAAAGGTCAAATGAGTAATACAAGTTACTAGGAGAATCATAAAGGCCTTTTTCTGGAATCCCTTATTCTTATGTTCACCAAAAAATGTCTGTATCCCAATTTTCCGTCATTTAAGTGAATTTTTAAGTTTTTGGCCAACCGGAAGTTGGGGTGGGCATTTATTTGAGATTAAGTTGTTTTCGCGAGGGATGTGCGATTTTTCGAGAGTGGGCGATTATAAGAGACAATTCAATAGTTTGCTTCTGAAAGTAAATACTGTCTTTAACAAACCTAATTCAACTAAAAGTATAACATAGTACACTCATTTAAATTTAGATGTTTTTTCGGCCAGTCATTATGTTATATTTTTACACAGTGGACTCCTTTATCTAAATAAAAATATTTTCTAAACCTCTTTTTACTTATTGAACTTATTCAAATCTTAATATTTCCGTCACGAAATAAGGTCAAAATTTCAAACAATATAGGAAAATAAAGATGTACCAATGAATAGTTTTAGAAGTGCGCTTCAATGAGTTGTCCGATAGCGCCATTTTCCCGTGGTGGGGTTCAAATATACTTCAGTATCTTTATTATAATAGAACTATTTAAAGGTTTTTTCGCGTTTTTATGTTGCTAAGATATTCACCGAGATTATGTTTAAAAATTGAATTTTCCATCGAGGAATAACAAAACTGTGATGAAATGAATTTTGAAAAAGTTATTTTTTCGGACAACTCATTGAAGCGCACTTGTAGTCATTTATTTTTAACCAATATTGTTTGAAAATCCAATTATTGCAACTTCAAAATTATGAAATGGTCTTCCAAGCGCCCTCGAAAATATGCATCCCTTTGTAACACGCGAGAAATCATACTGATATTTCATTAACTTAAATATGGAATAATCAACAAAGCATTTAATATCAATATGTAAACGCAAGTGGATAAATTAGCTGGAAAAATATTGAGTGATCGCTCACTAATGGGTCGCAACTGGATAGTGTGATGTCCAGAAATACTCCTTTATTTGACTAACTCTCCACATACATTTATATTTCCCAAGAAGTAGTTATATATTGTTTTAAGAGGTTAAAGCCTTAATAGCATTGAGAGATTATCAAGGTTTGAGCAACCATGTTCATAATTTAATAAGTTCATAAATTATCTTATCTCTTTCTACTTAATTCATACTTAATGATAGATTTGATAACATATAGATGCATAAAAAAAGACAAAACAAATCATGGTATTCTGGCAGGGGTACACATTTTTTGGAATACGCATTTACCCAAAACGATTAATTCAACTTTTTAAGCTCATTAATTAGTAACAATATTTATATAGGTTGTATATATATTTACAGCTAACATATAAACCTATGATTTAAAATACTAAATTGGTTGCATTGTTTATTTATTGATGAATAATTTGAAATCAAACCTCATATAGTGGGGGTACACGTTTTCGAGAATATGCTCTGCAAACCACCCGACGCATTGAACAGGAGTCTGAAATCTCTCATACATGTTACTGGTGCTGATCTTAACACATGACGGGTATTGATAGAATTCAACAGAAACCAGGCAGAAAGTCTCCCACTTTTTAAAAATAATTTGATGCAGTTGATAAACCGTCTATCACCCATTAACATTGAGGGCACTTATGATTTTATTTCTTTGATATCTGTTCAGTATTTATAATAAGCGATGCAAAACGATCATCCTCCAAATAGCAATATTTCTAGAGAAATCAACACAATTTACACCATTAATTTTATATTTTAAACAAATATACATTTGCATTATATACAATATGCTTTATAGTGCTAAGCCTCGACTGGCTTAACGGAGGAATTCCCTTAAAAACAACTACTTGAATTATTGGGACGCGTTTTTCTTTAAAGTGGTCTTGCTATAGGCATTCACAAAACAGTGACTGTCATGCGCTTAAAAGTAGGATTACCTAACGCTCCTGAATTTTCGACTTTTTTTCTAACGTCTGTTTTTCATCATCGTTAACATGTTAACTTGGAATATTGTTAAATGAAAATATATATTCAGGATAAACCAAGCGGGCCGTTGGTTAGACCCCATCATACTCAGAAGACCATTTTTTCCAAAGTTTTTTTTGTAAATAAATGAAATTGCGTCAGATATAAATCAATATGCTCCAAAAACAATGTTCGAAATATGTCAACATTTTATTGAAGTTATTCTTAGGAAAGACGATTTTCCTGCAATAAACCAAAATACCCTTTTATGCCTTAAGATATCATGTGTGGGGTGTTAACTTCGACTATCGGGTTAGTGCATGGTTTTAAAATCTAGGAAATTGGTTGGTCTTTTCAAAGTAATAGATGTCTACTGTTTCATTTAGGCTGACATTGTTTTTTTCCAAAATTATGTGGGGGTGAGGATCGCTGGTAACTTTTAAAAACCGAAACCGGAGCAGGGGTAGACCATGTTCATACTTTGATTATTTGTTATTGTTGTCTTACTTTATAAATTGTGAAAATAACTTTATTGCAAATTATCGGTACACAATTTTGAATTGTAATGCCCAACCAGCATCAATGGCGTAAACAATCATTCATGAAAAAAAACTTACATTTTTTTACATCTTTTTTTATGCAATCTTTTTTCTGCATAGATAACCTTTAAATCCAGAACAATGTTTACGGAGCAGATGGGACAAATTCTGATTTCCGTTGAATTCTGTATTGTCATATAACAGAAAAGAAATATAAAGAAAACGTCATATAAAGTTATACAGAAGAAAACATTATGTAAAATTAAAGTAAAACATACGCTATTAAAATATTGCAATACTCTGCTTTTGAAGTTATAATAAGATATTCCTGTAACTATTGATCCTAATTTCTCAGTCATTACTATGCTACATAGATACGAATGGTACATAAACACTTACGAAACTGTTACAATAAAATAAAACAAAGCGCTTAGACAATAACGTCTAAATTTTAATTTGCATATCACTTATACACGATTTTCTTGACATCTGAAAAGGAGTCGGATTTCAAGAAGAAACCACTGTCGCCACCTTCGACGGAAAGCAACAACTTGGGCAGAGAGACCAGGAGCGAGCCAAAGGATGCAAATGTATCTCACGAGGTAAAGTGGTCATATAGCTTTATATATATTTTTAAATAGCGAAGATGATTTGAATAACGCATACATTCTCTCAAAACATCTTGTTTTAATTGATATGTCGAGGAACCTAACCGGCTTCTATATCTTGTTATTTTTTAAATGAACATTTTATTATAAAGTAATCAATATTGTTTTCAAAACGGTTTTTTGTGTGTACTTAAACCGACAAATATTTGGGTTGTTCCATATGAAAATGCTTATTTACATTGCAGGTAAAAAGCTTTTTCGCCGAGACGACCGCGCATGGTTTCGGCAACATCGTAAAACCCAATACATTTCTCTGCTACAAAATCGCATGGATTATCATAGTGATCACAGTCCTAACTGGAGGTATGCTTCATCTTGTTAGCGTTATCACTAGTTATCTCGCATTCCCCTCACAGGAAAACAGCCAACTATTGCAGGACAATCCACGTTTTCCCGATGTCACCATTTGCAATGCCCAACCGGTATCGGACACGTTTGTGGAAAGTTATTTGACTGATCCTAATCACGAATGGTCACAGTATATACAGCGATTGGATGCTTTTGAGGACGAATTTAGTCAATATAATGAACCAGGCCTGTCTCTGAGAGGTTTATATTCCTCAGCCTATGGGCTTTATGGTACTCTCGACCACGACTTGTTACAAAATTCGAGTTATTCGTTGGATAATTTTGTTTTATCTTGCATGCATGCCAACGCAATGTGTGAACCGAATGATTGGCTGCATTTCTTTGACAGAGATTATATTAATTGTTATACGTACATAGGAGGACGAGACTTAAGGAGTTGAGTAACAGGAACACTCTTTGGTTTGTCGCTTATTCTGTTTTTTTTTGAGGCTGAATCCGATTCGCTTATAAGTTCGGGTCAACCACAGAAAACGCTTACGGTGCGAGATTAGTTATACATGACCATGACACAATACGAACAATACCCTACACAAGAGTGGATTGGTATCATACCCGGGCAAAGCACTTCGATTGGTCTAAGAGAAACGCGAATCCACAAACTACCCGAACCCTGGGGCAAATGCACAGAACGCAAGAAACTCAAGCATATGAATCAATACGACTACACCACACAATCATGCATGGACATGTGTATGAGTATGACGATCTACGATAAATGCGATTGCTTGCTTGGCTTAGTCCCCGACCATCTCCTAGGTGACCCGTCCATTACATACTGCGGGCTATTCGACAACGCCACAGTGACCCTCCCCGAGTTCGCCGCTCGCACGCAATGTGTTATGGACACGGTCATTGAATTCGGTTCCGGTGATTTCATTCGCGATTGCAACTGCCAGGAGAAATGCAGCTACCGTATCTTCGACCGATCCCTGTCACAAAACCAATGGCCTGGTATTCCGTTTCAACAGGAGTTCTATCGCGAGCTCGTGCTTGAAGCTGATAATGCCGACACACTGTTAGCACGAAGCACTTTGGAATCCTACTATAGCAACAGATACAGCGATTCCGAGGCATTCAATAGCGCCATCTATCGCAACTTTGCGCGAATCAACATCTATTTCAAATTGCTCGATATTGTCGAACGCCGTCAGTATCCATCTCTTACTCTCACGGATATGTTCGCTAATGTCGGAGGCACAATCGGGTTGTGGGCTGGGTTGTCTATAGTTACAGTGGTTGAGGTGGTGTTTTTGTTGATACAGTTTGATACTTGGTTTGGTTTGGGGGTTAAGAAGTTTCGGAAGTCATGGAAAATAGGTGTGAAAAAGACTGAACTGGGTAGCGAGGAAAATAATTGAAAAGCAAGTATTAATTTTAACGCCAGTTACCTTCAGAAGTGTTAAATCAATGTTATGATGCTACCAAACCTAACATGTGATCAGGAAACAACACATTGGCCAAACAGAATTATCAAAATATGGAGTGATATAAGATTTATGTAATTTACATGGGTAAAAATGTAAATATTTTTTATATGCATTTATTCTATATTGTACACTAAGTTAATATCTGCACATAATATAATATATTTTATTGTATTATCAGTCAATTGAAACATATCAACTCTCTTTTTGGAAAATATAATATTTTGCAATCAACAATTTTTCAGCACTTTTCAAAACGTGCCTGGTCTCATTATTGTATAAAAATATAAAAGATTAATTAAAACCTTTTAAATGTATACGAACATTTTCAACCTTTTTATATAAACACAATATTTTTGCCCTTGATAAACGAAATAGTTTTGAATTCATATTTGAGCATTGTTCTAAGAAAACTTAATAAATATTCTAAATATGCCACTGATCACATGATGTAGATAGAATCTACAGTGATATGGAAAAACGTCCTAAGTGACAAATACAAACTTTCGAGTAAATAAGCAAAAACGTTCGCAATCTAGGATTAAGCCTACGAAATATATAGAAATTCAAGCTTCTCGGGTTAAAAGTATACTAGTAAAGGCGCGTTTTTTACGAGATAATTTTTCCGTCACACCCGTCACGTGACGTCACAACTGGACTTAGGATGTTTTACCATATCATATATTGACTAGGTGGTCGTAAACTGAATATGGAAAAACCTCCTATAAATCCTAATGATTATAGATATGAAACTTTTAGCACATAAACAGATTACAATAGGCGGTTTTATATTACTAAAATTCATTGATTTAATAAAATCTCATGTTAATTCATAAATTTGCTACAAATACAAAATTCATCCTAAATCCCTAAAAGTTTTAGTCAAGTGTATTTCTTGACTATTTTATCATTATAAAACAGGCTTTTACTATCGCATGATTTAATAATAATGATTTGCAAATTGTTTTATTTGTATACTCCCTTTAGAGCAACGTTTTTTCTACTTTTTTGCTTCTACTTTTACTTTACGTGGCTTTGCTGAAATTGATTTGTTTAGAATAATTTATTTCGGTATTTTCGTAAAAAAAATATATCGAACAATGTCTTGAAAGTATTATAATTGTATAGAAGATGGTGGGTTGTATAATTTGGATTTTATTGTATTCCTCAAATTTAGACAAAATGGCAAACCTTTGTAGAGAAATATAAATCCGCATGAATCTCTTAACCAAAACGATATTGACAAAATATTCCTACAAAATTTATGGTGGCGTTTCCTTGAGGTCAGAGTTATATAAGATAAAATAAGCAAGGTTTAGTATTAATGAAAAGTTTGGCAAAAAAATAAAAGTAGTTTTTTTTAACGTTTAATTATGCGAAACACTGATTTTTCGTCACTTCAGTATATGAGTCAAAAAGTGCAGATCCAACTTTGGTAAACCGAATTTAACTGCTCTTAAAATCTAAATCGAATAACAGGTTCATTATTTATTTTAATAATATCATGACTATCGTCCGTAAGCGATACCAAAACATAGAATGTGTACTGTATACAAAAAAACTCTAAGAAGTCTCATAGTTCTGGTAAATTTCCCAAATATATTTCTAAGGATTCCTTACATAATTCCTAAATTCAACGAATTCTTCGGTAGTAGCCGTAATGATTGATAAGTACAAATGATATATTAAGGTTTAAATTTAGGGCTTAAATTGTAATGCATTAATTAATACATCACCAAAAAAATATTTATGTTTGCTAGCACCTTCAGTTCCAAAATTTTCGACTAAAAGTAAGTCAAATCCTTGACAATCATTTTAGTTTTTATTCACAAAATACGTTATTTCATTAACCACAAATTTAATCAATCACTCGACAAATATTACGTTATGTAAAACGAGCTATTTGATTGGACGCTGTACTTAGGATGTTTTACCATACATTAAATATTCATTTTGTGCTATAGGATGTTTTGCCATATCGCAATACAGCTATTTAAAGGTGTGACCCACGGTTTTTATGGATAAGTAAGATGGGGTTAAACCTCCTAAGTCCATTGCAACCGAAATTTGCATTTTCATCAAAATGTCACTTAGGAGTTTTTTCCATATCACTGTAGAGATGTTCGCAACAATTTAGCAGGAGTACCCAGCGATTTATTCTGTGAAATATCTATTCTTTTCAAATATCTATCTTGCTGGCATTTTCACAGAACAGAATAGATAAAATAGTGTGTGTCAAATATTTCGTATTTTCCTGGCATTTTATACGAATAAAACCGAGGTCATAAATACGTCTCAAATAGCCTATACAGTTGTTGGTTTAACGAAAAATGGCATTGAAGCATAGCATTATCACTGTTATGCACTTGTACATATTAGATATGCAGAACAAAGGCCAAAAGTAAGGTTTTGATATCTTTGCATACAATCCACGTTTCTGTATATTAACGTTTTATTCTGCTGGCAAATTTGTGAAAAGTTGCTGGCACGACATTTTCTTTGTTCATGGCTGGCAAATTAAGAATAAAAGCATTCAATAAATATAAATGATTATCGGGTTTTAGGTTGTTTAGAATTTGATTGAGGCCAAATGCAGTAAAATTAGACACTATTTCGAAAATGACCCGTTGGGTACTCCTGATTTAGTAGTAAAAATCCCTTGGGGATAAGTTTCCATCTGACCTCATAAAGTGGGAACTATACATATAACTCAAACATACTTATACAGCCAATAATATCATTTACCACTTTTATTCGATTCTTTGTTTAACCAACTGTAACATATGACGATGTTAATTAGATCGTGGGAAATGCCATAAGTTATTACCCCGTGTATATCAAATGAGGTTTATTTTGCCCTTAATGCCTTGGGGTAAAAATATTTTATTCCGAAAAATATTTAGTTAGTGGGAACTATTGCATATAGTAAACGTATTTCGAATAAAAACTGAGTTAACCTGTTTTAAGTTTTTTTATTTCGAACTTTGTTCTAATAGGAACAAATAGAATCTAAAATCAGGATCGGGACTTATCGAAATAAAAAAATGTGACAACTATTCCCTCTTATATTAACAGTTAAAAGAAAAGCTAAACAAGAGCATAAATGACGGATACATGTATTCATCTGCGAATTTTTACATTTAACTCTAAATTAACTCACTTTCTAATTTAAAATTTCGGAAATCGTTGCTATGGAATCGGAAATTAAGAAGAAACCACCAACCGCATGGGTGGGCGGGAGCGAGGAGAAACAAGATGCAGGAATATCAGAACAAGATGATGCCAAAGTATCACAAGAGGTACTGCTGCTGTTCTTATGTTTTGTATTTGAATATCATTAAAATAAGAATTTCAAATAACAATCATTTGCTGAAAAATAAGATGGTGCTCAAAACATATTTTTGCTCTTAAAATTATCTATATCAAAATCACACAATGATATCGACAGGCATTTAAAGTCGCCATATTTTTCTTGTCAAAGTTCAACAGAAGATAGATTTTTTTTCCAAAACAGATACAAACAATTACAGCTTAACTTGTCATCGACTAAAATATAGCAGTACTAAAAGTACTAATAATATATATCATAATAACTTCGTATGCAATACAATAACTCATTTTATATAGCGCTCTTGTTGATTCATAAGATCGCTTTACAATAAATTTTTAAGGGAAAAAAACCACAATTAAAATAGTGTGTTTTAAGTTTACCTGTATTTGCAGGTGAAACAATTCTTCTCCGAAACCACTGCTCACGGTTTCGGCAACATTGTGAAACCCGAATCCTTCCTCTGCTACAAAATCACGTGGGCCATTATCGTCATCACAGTCCTAACTGGAGGTATGCTTCACCTTTCGAGCGTCATAACCAGCTATCTCGCTTATCCATCTCAGGAAACCAGTGAAATTATACAGGACAACCCCAGCTTCCCCGATATCACCATTTGCAATGCAATGCCCGTTTCAGACTCGGTAGCACGTACATATGGAGCGAACCCGAACTCCGAATGGAATCAGTATTGGGGTCGGCTTGGGGGTGTGAGAAATGAATTAAGGGAGCATACTCAAAATGATCTCCCCGTGCAGTCACTACTTCAAGCGCCCTATGGGTTTTTCGGGACTATTGACCACGAGGAGATAAGGAATCTTAGTCATACATTTGAGAATCTTATATTGTCTTGTAAGCATTCTGGAAAGCCATGTGAAGCTGATGATTGGGTTTATTTCCTAGATAAGGATTATTTCAATTGCTACACATATGTCGGCGGGAGAAATTTGAAAAGCGCAATAACTGGTCCATCGTTTGGTCTGTCCGTCATTTTATTTTTGGAAAACATACATGCCGGAGTTAATCTGCAATACAATGTGGAATCAAGCACTGAAAATGCCTTCGGTGCCAGGCTGGTTATTCATGATCACAACACCTTACCATCCCCTACACAAAAGGGAATTGAAATATTACCCGGACAAAGCACATCGATTGGTCTCCGAGAATCCCGAATCCACAAATTATCCGAACCATGGGGCAAATGCACACAGCGCCGCAAACTTAAGCTTCTTGAGCAATACGACTACACAACGCACTCATGTATGGATCTCTGCATGGGCATGACTATCTATGAAAAATGTGATTGCGTTTTGGGCTTAGTACCCGATAGCCTCAAGAACCAAGACTTCCGTTATTGTGGCTTATTCGATAATGCGACCGTTACGCTTCCAGATTTCGTTGACACTACAGCGTGTGTCCTGGGGACTCTGGAGGATTTTGGGTCGGGCAACTTAATCGAGCAATGCGACTGCCGCGAAAAATGCGAATACCGCATGTTCGATCACTCGATTTCTCAGAGCAAATGGCCGGCCACGCCGTTCCAACTGGATTTCTATAGCGAATTTGTTCTCGCAGCGGAAAACCAGGAACTGCTTGCTCGCACTTTACTCTTCTCCAACTATGCAACTTGGAGACAAAATTTCGAAGAATTCAATGAGGTCGTATACAACAATTTTGCCCGATTGAATATCTATTTCGAGTCGCTTGATATTCTAGAGCGACGCCAGTTTCCATCGATGACGATTACTGATATGTTTGCCAATGTTGGTGGAACGATAGGATTGTGGGCTGGGTTGTCTATTGTTACCATAGTGGAGGTGGTGTTTCTTTTGATCAAACTATGCGGGCTTGGCTGTAAGAAATGTAAACGCCGTAACAGGAAAATAGGGGATAGCACTACGGAGTTACAGGGGGCACCTGAAAATTGAACGATTAATTTCGGACATAAAATTCATATATTTTATTATATTAGGTATTGTAAATGATAATCGTAGCAATTTTTTGTGAACCTTACACACATAAAACTAACATATAAATCTTTAGCGTAAGGGATCCAAAAATAGCGAGCACAATCAAGATGAAACTCTGATTCAGTTACTGCGAAATGGGTAATATTGTAAATACTTGACGATCACCAAGTAGTGCTTATTGCATATTTAAAAACATTTTATTTGATAGAGTGTATAAAATGTGTGACACATATTTTGATGGAATTAATTCTTACTTGAATACGGAATAAATACCATACTACGTTATATGTATCTTGATTTTGTGCTAGCTTGTCTATACAGTGAAGCAAAAACGGAGACTTGTTCTGGATATGGCCAATACAGAGGGCGACCTAATGGTATATAGCGCCAGTCTTAAAAGCTGTCTGCCAGATTATTAAAGGCCCTTTTAATGTTGATTCCGACAAGTGATGTCTAGTGTTAAAATGATGGACTTATGGAGATGTAATACCGCTGCAAATGGAAAGATTCTTTATTGTATGTTCTTTTGAACGTCTTTCATAAAACGTCCTCTTTATATTTGAAGCTTATTACTCAATACGGTTGCACCTTTAGTATATTTCGGTGAAGAGAGTAAAAGAAATGGTGCCATCTTGTAAATAGTAGATTGTGATAATTTCAAAGAATTAGTGTTCATACCAATAACCAACTTTGTATAATTTTGATATTTTGCTCGTTGATATTATCATCACTTTAGAAATGGTCGTACTAAAAGAACATACAAACGAATATTATACATCAATTAAGTCAAGTTCAAGATTAACTTTAAGGAGATTGTTTAAAAATCTAATTATGTTTATCCGTTTCATGGATGAATCCGTTTCGTTATAGGTATTATATCTAAGGCATCCTTTTCCTGGTGTTACACTTTCTTAAACAGAAAAAATAAGCTAAAAATATTTTCTGCGAATCACCGTTAAAAATATACGACAACGGAAGTAGCTGTCTGTAACAAGGTATATGTGTAAAAAGATGTATTATATTTATTAAATGTACCGGGCAATATCAATTTTCACATTGTCGAATAGAGGCGAGCCTGTATCTTTTTTTTTCAAATTTCAAAATTGCTTTCCATGTAAAAATGAATAAATAAACTTTGATATTAACTAGACTGTTGTCATGAACAAAACGTGATTTTTTTTTCTTGCTGAAGGTGGCGGATGAAATGCAATATATTGTATTACAAAGCGGTGTTTTTTATTCAATCAAATTACCCTGGTTTACTGTTCACACCTTTCCTGATATATTTTGCAATGGTAAATAGCATAGGTTGAACATGATATCTATATCTCTAAATAAAGTCAAAGCACATAACAACATTTTTATCACCCAGATGAAAAGTTGGATGTTCGTAGAAAAAAAATACAGTTGTCACGAGATAAAACACCATTTAATAAATAGTTCTTGTAACAAATGAACTAGAATCTAATACATGTTCGTTGTGATTGATAGCATTACAGGAGCTCATGCAAAGCTGACCATATTTAACATATTTTTTATGGACCTTTTTATTTGGAACACAAGTACGAAAGTGATGATAAAAAGGTTTAATCGCATTGTAAAGTGATAAATAACAAATACGTCAATGTTTTGCCATTCATTTTTTATTCGATGCAGACACGATATCATAAAAACATTTCACACACAATGCATGACAAACTTAATGCATCCCTCCAGACTGACGCATTAAACAAAAAAATCAAAGAATACATTTTTAGCTGTTTTTTTTTGTTATTACAAATGCAAAACTCAATCGCCTGAACATATATTACACACCTATTTTAACACATTAAAGTTCGTATTAGAGTTTTTTTTTGTGCGAGCGGGATTTTCCATATCAACTGTATTTCATTGAAGAAAAACATGTGGTATGCTAAACGTTCTGTATTTATTCATTTTATTACTAATAATACATTATGAATTAGATTGGTTTATACTTTATGAAAACCCATCACATGAAACTGTGTATATAGTGTTTTTTTTTAAAACGGTGTCTCACATTACAACAAGTTATTTGTCAAAGTTACAAATTATCAGTTTTTAAACGGGAGGAATGCACCCTGTGCACAACAAGGCTGCGAACAGCAACGGAAGTCATTTATTCGTGAGTAGCTTATTTGCAAGATAAACGTGCGGATGTCTCTGGCGGAAGTGTCGCAAAAAAAGGGCGGGCGCGCAAGGCTGGCTAACTGAAGTGGGTTTTATGTTTGGGAAATTGTTTGACATAATAAGTTGTTACTTTTGGAGGATAAAGGGATGTCGCTATTGTGCTGGCTTCGTTTTTCATATCCGTCTGTTGTCTCCGTTATTTTGTGGGATGAGTGTTTTCCCTGTGGTGTTGTGATTCAATTTGGTGTTGCTTATAGAACCAGGCAATAATGATGTGATAACGTATTGCGAAAATATTATTTTGTGTGTTTCTGATGCCCTGGCTTTGAAATAGTTTCTTAGATATCGGAATCATGATTTTTTTTAAAGAATGAATATACACTTCAATATATGAGCAAAATACAATATATTTTTATCTTTTTTTTTTTTACATTATCAAACTTTAACTGATTTTTTTTCAAAAATTGTGCTCTATGAATGTATGTGCAATAATATTTCGATCACATAATTATAATATTTTTTAAAGAATAACGTATAGAATTGATATTCAAATTGCATTTACAAAAATAAGCTCTGTAACAATATCGACCATTACGAATTAAATTGTATCGAAACGTTAATATTTTTTTCAGTAATATGACCTTTCATAGTCGTTAATAGTCTGCTTGTATTTATATGATTTTTACAGATGTACCCATAGAACAATTTTTAGAGGTTGGTTTAATATGACTAATGTTGGTATGAAACGAACTCATGTGCAGTTTAAAGTGATGAAATAATATTTCTTCAGGTAAAAACTTTATTCTTTGATAACCAGCTAGGAAAGCCCGAAAATCGTTGCCAGCAAAACGTTGCCATCAAGAATAGATAATCTTCAATGTTTCATGTCCCTCTGAAAGTTCCCAAAATGAACATATTCTCATGTTTCAAAACTAATTTGCTCATTGCACAGTATATTTCATGTTTGAAAAAAATCATTCTTTGCACCTAATTTTATGAATTACAGTTAAAAGACAAATTGCATTTTTTTTGTTACATTCTGTGAAAATACTAGCAAGGACGAATTCCGTGAAGAATAGATATTTCACCGAATAAATCGTTGGGTACTCAAGCTTTAAAAACACATGAATTATTATGAATGAATTAACTATTGAACCCATGAACTAGTTATTGGAAGCCTTGCGGCGACATTTGGGTAGACTCCATCATCAACAAAAAAAAAAATTCCAAAAATAAAAACAAAGGCATCTGATGTGTGAAAGAGGGAACTGTGTTGAAGCGGACAATTCACGTTGCTAAGCGATTTTTGTTATCGCACAATCAATGCTTGGAACTGAGTTATATCACAGTGGCTATTCAAAAAATATCATTGACCCAAATACAACGTTTCTGGGTGAGTGTGTGATGTTTCATTGATGTCTTTTGCTAAAACATCTAGGACGGAACCAGCTTTTGAAATTTATTTTTGCCGGCACGTCAATTAAATGAAATGTTCTTAAATATAAAACGAATTGAATGTAGTTTCCTTACGTTTAAAGTAACATTTTTTATCACGCCTAGATATAAAGCAATCACGATCAATGCAATTCTGGTGTCGCCGAATGCTCACTTTGACAATTTGAAAGAATCTAAAGGGAAATAGACAATAATTGTATCTGCCGTTCATACTGCTGACTGAAACGGCTTTTGAATTTCACACAACTGTCCTTTATCCACGGCACATTTTTAAAAGCTGTAAAATCACCTTTAAACAACATTACAATTGTGAACACCTACAACATAATGGATCTTGAACCTTATTTAAAAAAAACGCTGTTCACTTTTTTTTGTTTTTGTAGTTTTTATTTCAAACAGTCGTTATAGTTCATTATAACTATTTCCATTGGTTACAAAATGGTATATTTATATGTATATATATA
>LQRL01090107.1:0-10601 GCA_001703475.1 Hydroides elegans
ATGACGTCATAAAAACGTCATATTGCGACGTCACACAGGTTACTTCAAACGTTCAACGTGATTTCGACGTCAGTGAAACATATTATTGTGACGTTATTTTGAGACAATGACTCGTCATCTTACTTTATTATCCAAGCTACGATATATTCACGTGACAGACGTCGTGACCCAAAACATCTTCGTCAGAGTTACGTTATTTAAAATAGTCTGACATTAAATGTCATTGTTGACATTGAACAAGTACCTCAAATTTAATTGAAATATAACTGACCATATTATTATAAAAACAAACTTTGTGAATGATTCTAAACGTTTAAGAGAATAATATACAGATAGAATGATTTTTTTAAGGCGATATGTGTAGGAAATTAATATATTGATATATTTTTCTATGTACTTGTGCATTTTCAATTAAGATTAAAATATATTCTTAGAAAATAATTGTATTATCGAACAATCTTAATCAAATAATCGTTTGAAATGAAGCAACATCTTGAAAATTATAGCAAATACCATACACACGCAGCAGCACTCATAGCAAGCATGGACCTTTAGCCTTTTAGAGGCATCCAGCAGCTAAGCAAATCCACCGATTTCCCATTGTAAAATTGCAAATTAATTTAGATTGAGTCTAGGAACTGTTAATCATGTTCTCATGCACACCATCAAATATTTGCGTTGATTAAAGCTTATCAGCATACCCAAGCTCATATTAAACCAAACAACAAAATAACCTGCATTACCTTAATACTGTAAAAACCGTTAAATTTGTATTTGATCTTTGTTTTTCTTTTATTTTATGGCCAGAATAACAGAATAACAGAATGTTACAGAATAACAGACGGTTTTACAAGTGTATACTCAAACAATTAGTTTCTTTTCATTAATTTTTTGAAAATCTAGTTATTAACTTTCGGAGCATTCTCCTATATGAGATATTCATAATCTGTTAGCGAATGACACTTACTTAATGTACATCATTCATTCTTTGTATGAATTCATCAAAATTTGATTTGTTGGCCAAATATTTAGGTTTTCTGATTGTCAAACTAATGTTGATTTCATATGAGGGCCGTGTCTTTCAATGTCGTTATTAATCATGTGTCAACTTCATCTTAAGATAGTGGTCATTGAATCACGAAGTTTGCTACACCGTTCATTTAAATTATATTTGATTGATGAATTATGTTATCAAATTATGTGGCTAGAAATGGCTTGTTTACAGAAAAGTAAATACAATTGTTGCTATCCATACTGTAACTAAAACAATAAACATTGAGTACACATTAAAGCTATGAAAATATGTTCTAAAATCTCATTTATACCTTCGATGCACACAACAGTGTATTTTTTTTATCAAAATCATACAAAATCATTGTTCAAAATGCACGTACACATTGGGTATTTCGGGTTGACGTCGTTATGACATTGTATTCTGGTCGGGACGTTATAAGGACCCCCAGTTAACGTGACCAGTTCACGGATTGAACTTACCGTTAAAAAGCATTGCGAATACCCCTCTAAAAATGAAAATTTTAATTTTCGATACTTTTCACTTCGAAATGTGTCATTTTCAAATTTGAATATGATGGTTCAGTTGAATAAATATCATTTTCGCCAAAAATGTATATATATTATATTAATATAAAATATATTTTAGATTTTGGAATAGAAATGAGCGAGCCATTTAAATAACGTTTTAAAATGACGTCCTTAAATCATTCATAAACGACGAAATGCGGACGACTTTAGGACGTCGCATTTAAGGTATAATTGGACGTCTTTCATTGCACGTCCTTTGGGGGTAAGATACTGACGGCCCAAATTACACCTGGGCTCAATATAGGACAAAAAAGGACGTGCTCAAATAACGCCTAAAGGACGTGAATATGACGAACCTTTGCCGAGTGGATAGGCAAACGAAATACGAATTAAAAACAATTATTTATTTATACGTATTCACACGGAGCTGAACTCATTCAATTTATATTGCATATTTTGCTAGCCATGCAGAGACCAAAAAATACGGCAAATTGTAAAACTACTTTTGATTGAACAAACGCGCCAAACAAATATAGCCAAATATCAAGTGCTTTTTTAAATGCTTGTTTAAATATATATGTAAAATGGCCATTTAAAAAAAAACATATACAAAAGAACTTTACACAATAACACGTTTTCCTATTTATTTTTTAGTGACTATCTCGAACAATAATACAAAAAATGCAACAAATGCAATACAATATAGCCCATAAAATACAGGTAAAACCACTTCAAACAAAATCGGTTTGTGATCAGTGTGAACACGTTCATAACATTTCGTTACAGGGTAGGCATATTTCCTCATTCGATCTATAATTCCACTCTCAATCATTCGCAGTGTAAATTCATTGAAATATGATTTGTATGCCGAATTATTTTGCAGACCCAAAGCCACACCATTTCTTTTATATTCCTCCTGCGTTAAAACATATTCACAATTTTGATTGGCCAGATTGCGCACTACATCCTCAGGCCCTATAAAAACGAAATTTCCTTGCTGTAGTTTTTCGATACGTTTTTGTTCAGATGTTGATAATACATCAGGGTCACGTCTTGCGATTTCACTCAGTTTTTCCCATAATCGTTTGTCTCTTTCATCTGTTGATTGTGATATCTGTATCACAGCATTGGATGCTCCGTTCATTCCAAATGTGTACGTGTTCTGATTCAGTAGATCGTCAAATGTTTTGATTGGAACGGCTTGAACATATACAGTCAGGTATGAGACGATTTTTGCGGTCCATAATGTAACTAAAACTATGCCACTCATACAGATAATGCCAAAAGTAATGTTTCTATTTTCATATCTAAAAGCGCTTTTCATTACGTTCGGTTGACCTAGCAAAGACGTAATGATGCGAAATACACTCTCAAAATAGTACCTCAAATATATAAATCCGTTGTTGTTACAATAAAAATTGAAACTATAATTTGCGTCATAATACGCATCTCGTAGAGTAGATAGCAAACCAGCCACAATAACAGAAATTATCAAACCGATATAAACTGTCAAGTCAAAGGGCTTAACATATAAATTTAACGAAGTTATTTTCCGTGATGGAAGTTTGTATACACCGGCAACGTGATATTTAAATATATCGTAATCGGCATAATCAATGACTTGTTCGCGATATTGATTCCTAGCCAGAGGTGCTACAATAAAATCGATTTCGCGACGCGCTAGTTCACCGACAAAACCATTCCAACTGCCATTTGCCAATAACACACCCCAGAGTTTGTCCTTTGGTAACACGATGTCATATGTGAAATTGAGATTTCGAGCAAGATCCCGTAAAATGTCAATAAACGCACCTCTGTATTGACCGCTATGATCGAGGTATACGTAGCCTTGCACTATGTTAGTGCCTATCTTAAAGTGGCGATTATTCAGTTTAAATTGAGTGTTCGGGAATATGTCCTCGACGCTCCATGGTATTTTCGGAAAAGGGTTTGTGCAATGAACATGTTGCCAGTATCTTGAGCTGTCGCCAACCATTGCAGTATATATGTTTGTTTCAATATCGCGTTCCAAAAACTCATTGTTAGTTTTAATGCATGCCACATTGTCAATCTTATCAATATGATATAGAAGTTTATTTGAGCACGCTATGGGTTCCTGATCAATCAGTATCCACTTATGGAGGTGCGAAAAATAACCTTATTTGTTAAGGATAGGATCTATATTATTTACTAAATTTAAAATACCTTTCAAAAATGTAAAAGAACCAATACATAAATGATATATTTCGTGGTTAACATTTTCTTTTGCAAATATAGATCTCAATGTATCACTCAACGTGTTCCTTGCGACTGAGTATGTATGCAGTTCAGTAACATATTCATAGAATTGACTGTTGTGTATATCCCTTTCCGATACGATTGTTGTTGTTTCATATAGAACAATAAAGCGTTTAAATCCGAGAGCAGCAAGTGTTAACGCTATAAAGTCATTTATGTTATAAAAATCATTTAGATGTTTTGTGTAATTACATTTGTTTATTATATCCTGCGTCAAAGCAAGTATTTTTGAATTGTTATAACTGAATGTCCTGGAATGATAGTTGTTCATAGATTTGAATTGAGAATTACATGATAATTGAATATGTTGAGGAAACGCCATTATCATTATCAGTACAATGATATTGAACGCCCCCATTATGAATATATATATATAAAATATTATGAAAACCAGTTTTTGGTTAGCATTAGTCAAATTAGTTAAATGTAAATACAAGTATTCATTTGAATAACATTCAATTATCAAATATGAATATATATGTGTTTTTACATAATAAAAGTTCCATTTATTTGGTGGCTAAACAACCAGAAATGCGCCTTTCAATATTGGCTTTGATATTGGAAATATAATCAAAACGTCGCCTAATGCATATTAATGGTGTTTATGGGAGTTGAAATTCGATGACAGATATAAAACATATAATTGCTGATTAAAGGCCTTTGTATTTTTCATAATTGGTTATCTGTAAAATAAGCCTGAAAGGTGAGAATCTTATATCAAACCGCATAACTTACCTCATGTCAGATAATGGTGCTAAAATGAGATAGCTATATTTGAGCTTTATTTTCGTGAAAGTACTATATACAATGCAATACTATCAATAAAATATAGACTCTCTTTTTAAAAAAAAATCGGTATTGCATATATACTGACGAGCAAAAGAAACTTTACAATCGATACTTTTCAGTATATTCTAAAAACGGTTACAGCTACGCAGACAAAAATTTGGCTGAATGAATTCACACTAAACAGCAGCAGAAGTTTCAAAACCGTGAGGACTTTTTACCTTGAGTAAATTGCATAAAAAGTACTCAAGTACTCAATAACGAGCGTGTATAGAGGTAATCAGTCGATTGATTCGATATGGGGGAAAATTGTTCCACTCATCAATGAGCATCTGGCGCAGCTGACGTAAATTCTGGGGTCCTGGTTGTCTGGATTGCACCCTCCGATCCAGATGATCCCACAGGTACGCTATCGGATTCATGTCGGAGCTGTAGGCTAGCCAGGGAAGAGTAACAATGTTGTTCATCTGCAAATGATCTATGGTACGCCTGGCTGCATGTGGACGTGCGTTATCATGCATAAATACGCTTTTTGAATCGTTCCGGAAGTAGGGTAGAACGTGTGGTGTCACGACTTCATCGATGTATTGCTGTGATGTCAAATTATCCTCGATAACAATCAGCTGAGAGCGCCAACCGAATTTAATGGCTCCTGAAACCATTATGGTTCCGCCTCCAAACCGATAAACTTCACGAACGTTGTGACGTTGAAATCGTTGGTTACGTCGCCGATAACCCTTTGAACGGGACGATACCGAGACTGAACATCACACGCCTCCAGTTCTGTAAACCCCATTGTGCTTTACCATGGTTAGCGGCCCATCTTGCCCAATTGCGCATCCTTTGCTCAGTCAAGACGAGTCCGACGTAAGGTCGGTACGCACGAATTTGTCTTGCGGAAAGACGTCTGCAGACCGTAAACCGACTTATTATTTGATTGTTGCGCCCTGGTGTCTCTCTCGCCGTTTGTGTTGCTGTCCTGAACGGATTTCGAACGTGCTCGCGGACAATCGCTCGATTCTGGCGCGCTGACCCACGCGTGGTCTGCCGCTTTGTGGGCGATTGGACGTTGTTCCTGTGGCTCGATGGCGCTCTTGAAGATTATAAACCGTCGCCCGGCTACACCTGAACCGCTGAGCAACGCGTGTTGCTGATATGCCACATTCCAGCATACTCATGGCTCGTTCTCTTTCTTCTTTGGAGAGGTGTGGCATGTTTCGTGTACGTTTTTCGCCAAAACGTTGAATTTGCCACTTAACGCGTTTTCCTTTCTGAAAGGTTTCAGGGCAGAAAGAATGTTGTGTCATTGATTCTTGACCAAGTACCGTCTGGAATAGGGTATTGGTTGAATCGCGGTACTGTGGGTTAACGAAGCATTGCACGGTTGAATGAACATGCGAAGTTGTGTTGAAGTGACCACCCATGTTGTGTGTAGAATTAGATGAATATTTGTTCCTTTGCTATAAAGTTATTTTTCAAAAAACTTTGTCAAGTTTCTTGTTAATGTATGTCATATAAGAAAATTACAACAGCAACTCATTTAAATAGGCAACATAAATTAGTTGTCATTATATTTCCAATGAAAAATAGTCATAGGTATTTTGTATTCAATATAAACCTTTTATTTAAGTAAGGAGCTGGATATGAATCAACTACATACATATGCATGTATATGTGACAGCGAAACATTGATTTAAGCGAAAATATAGTTTCGCCAGCGAAAGATTAATTTATCTGATGATGTTAGTAAAAATGGTCTTTTTAAGGTACTTTAACGGTTATAACTTGGGATTTGGACTTGAATAATCATGTTGTACATAATTATGGATCCAATTATGCGTATTAGTGACAGAAAGCTCACTACCAGAGAGGAATTGAGTCATGAACTGAACTTCGGGATTAATCGGCTTATTTTTATTACATCATTGAGTAGAACTAAAAGTCTACTTCTAGAATAAAAATAGTAAAGTGCATAAGCAGTAACGTCACTGTGTGTTTCGTCTGCGGAAACAATTATGTGCTTTCGCTATGTCATATTTATTATTCGAATATGACCACATCGCGACAATTGATATCCAAAGTCATCTTTTCATACCAAACACTAACCATTGAAACTCAACATAAATTGCGCCCTAAATTCAACTTATGTCCTTCCTATATATTAAACCCTATTATAGCATATAGCTGCTCCTAATATTCCCCGTTTCCGTTCCAGGGGCTAATTTTGCCCTGGAGGCTCGGCCAGTTTTTAACTGCAGCGGAGTACATTTTTATTATTAATCAAACAACAAGAATAGAGTTTTATTTTCCTCGACATGGTTTTGGTCATTGACACCTCTCATTTGTTTTTCAGGGACTACCTTGGTCCAGGCGGTTTCCACGCTGGTAGGGTCATATTTAACAAATCATTCAAAAAGTATATGAAAAACAGATAGAATTGTATCTAACTTTATATAATTGACTAATCCTTTCATTAATTTTGTCGGGGCTTGCTTGGTCGAGGCGGTCTAAACGCTAGTGTATTAACCTTTAACTGTAACATGGAGCGTTGTTTTATCAATAATACTGAATGTGCATACAAAAACAACTTGAATTATATCAAGTTGAATATATTATAACTCATTAGAATATCTCTTATATTAGTATTTCTTTCCAATGTGAGACCTTGGTCCAGGTGGTGTACACGCTCGTAGCGCCACTTTTAACTGCAGTGGTTAAACTGTTAATAATGTCTCAAATTGCATGAGCGTAAAACCTTATTTAACTACATACATAATTGTTCATTATAACATTTCATTTGATATTCAGGTGCTATACCTGGGTCCAGGTTGTCTACACACTGATGGCGCCACTTTCAACTGAAGCGAGGAACCATATTACTTATCAATCATACTAAATGTATATGAACATACATTTAGAATTGTATTTAGCTGTATATATTATAGCTCATTTAAACCGCTCTGTCTTTGTAAGGGGCTACCTTGGTCCTGGAGGTTTGCGCGCTTGTAGGGCCACTTTTAACTCCAATGGGGAGCGTTCCTTTATCAATCATACTACATGTATATTGATAAAAAACAGGGAGAATTCTATTGAATTTGATATTTCAAATAACAGTACAAATGTTTCTTTCTTCCTTAGGAGCTACCTGGGTCCAGGCGGTATGCATGCTGGTGGCGCTACATTAAACTGCAGCGGGGGAGCGTTCTTTTATCAATCATACTAAATGTATATGAAACAATTCTAGAATTGTATTTAGCTGGATATAATATAGCTCATCAACAGCTCTCTTTTTTCTAAGGGGTTACCTTGGTCCAAGCGGCCCACACGGTGGTGAGGCCACCTTTAAGTTGCTTCGAGGACCGTTCCTTTATCAATAATGCTAAATGTTTATGAAAACACAGGCAACATCTTAAAGCTTATTAAAAACCTCTCATTCGTTTTTATTTCAGGACCCATAAGGTCCAGGCGGTCTACACGCAGGTGGCGCAACCTTTAACTGCATCGGGAGCGTTCTTTGATAAATCATACTAAATGTATATAGAAACAACAGGTAGAAATTATCTAGCTGTATATTTGTATAACTTTTTGTATAACTATAAGCATAACATTTCTTAAATAAACTTTCTCTCTAAGGGCTTCCTTGGTCCAGGCGGTTTACACGATGGTGAGTCCACTTTGAACTGCAGGGGGAGGGTTCAATGCATTTAACTGGTTATATTATAGCTCATTAAAACCTCCAAGGGGCTACCTTGGAATAGGCGCTTTACACACTGGTGGCGCCACTTTTAACTGCAACAAGCAGTTTTCTTTTATCAACCATATGAAATGTTTATCAAACAAAAGGCATAATATCATTAAATTCTATTTCTTATTAAATGAAATCTTTTCGTTTACGAAAATTGCAGGTATTGCCATTGCTTCACTTTTTAGGGCCAACAACCCCTCATGATCAATAAACTCACCGTGTCAAGTCCTTCAATAGCGATTTGTAAAGTAGAGATGCAGACTACAAAAATAATAGATCAATATTGACAATTTAATATCAACTAAACTTTATCATTTATATCTATACCAAAACATATAAATCTCATTTGATTATAAGGAATTTCCATTTAACATGTCAATTTTGAACAAGGTGTTCCTTTTCAGACCAAGCTAATTAGAAAAAGGCGAAACAGCCAAGCTGGCAAGGAAAAAAAAGTAAACACCTTTTCGCAAAATTTTAATGTTCAAAAACCATTAGCTTGTTGTCGTCGGATGTCCTTCATATAATCCTACCTATAAAAAGACATGGTCTTTAATTATATAATTTGTTGCTTGAATTAATAAAACTTGTTTTGATAAAATCATATTATTTATTATCTGATTCAATAAAACTTGTTTTTGTCATAAAGTAAATAATTTTGAAAAATTTATCTATATACAAAATGTATATAAAATAACAGGCAGAATGTTATCAACCACGCAAATATGTAGTAAACATTTATTTTATAATTACATGTAACACTTCGATGGACAAAATCATATAGATATGATAAAAATATATACTCAAATTTATAATGAAATTCGGATAATTTTATATAGCGTCTACAGTCCGAGAGCGCGGTTTTAAACTTTCGGAATTCGTGGGAGCAGTGGCCAATCCTAACCGCTATTATTTTGTTCTGTTTTACAGATATTCAAAAATAACACATATCCGGATTCAGGGTTAATGTAACAGAATATAGCTTCTATATGTGGAAAACAACAATTGTCGCAATATTAAGACTGCTAAAGCAACTTTGGGTGAACTAAATGCGGGTTGTCGTATTTTTCAAAAGGACATTACTTGCCACGCTCTCTCATTAAGCAAAATATCAACACCTGTGTCGAAGTTTATTTATCTAAATCCGTTACTGAAACATATGATATACACATAAAACATTGCCCCATTCTTAATCTGTTGTTAAAGTTTAATTTCATGTTCAAGCAGTATCTATTTATCATAGTTAGAGTGGCAAAGAAAGCCAACATTCCTCGCCATAGACTCACATAACAGATTGTTTTCTTGGTACATTATTGAGGCTACAGTCGGAGTTAGCAGAACTCTAAATATCACTAACTGCTCCAGGTTATATAACAGCAGTTTGTATGCAGAGCTTATATATAAATGTCATATTTACATAACATACACCAAGCCTCAAGCTAAAATACTTATGCCATCCACGAAACTAATTTGCGCAAATGTCAGCAAATGTTTTTTGCTTGGATAAACACGTGCATTGACTGATGACCCTCAGCTACAACAAGGATATAGAGTAAATGTATGTAGTTTTGTTTAACCAGATAGAATTCAAAGATTTATGTTCATACAATCATTGGTTTAATTTATATACTGACCCAAACAAGAAAGTATAATATGACTTTAGAGGGTCATATCTCTGGTTCTAATGAATGGATCCCCATGAAATTACAGAATTATATAATTTAAAGCATTATTGATAGCCCTGTAATTTTACAAGCCGATTAAAAATAAATCAATAACGTAGCAATACTTTAACTTTTATTGGTATAAAAAATTCCGTGCTAAAACCAGACAGAAACATTTCACATGGTTAATATCGAGTGTGTCGACCACCTACAGCCACTATTTCGTGAATACGTCGTGACACCGATATAACCGATCGGTTGATGATTGCCTATGGTAAGGATGCCACTCTTCGATAAGAACCAGTCCAGTTTTTTGGGGCATGTCGTCCGGATCATGTGCGACGGTCTACATGGTCCCAAGAGTGCTCTATCGGGGTATTGACCGTAAAAAAGCTGACAGGGTAGCTTCTCAATATTGGTATCAATAAAGTTGCGTACACAAACATCCGCGACACGAGGGACTGTTTTTTTTTCACGTATGAAGGTAACGCAACATATACGTGGTAACTTGGGTGTTGAATATGATATTGTTGAAGCTATTGGCAGCAACTTTCCCTTCGATATAC
>LQRL01090107.1:10936-30921 GCA_001703475.1 Hydroides elegans
ATGTCCAAATACACAGGATTTTGACTTCGGAGGCGGTTATAGACTCGTTCGATAGCCGAAAAATAAGACCACATTACATTTTCGCAGAGGCGATTGAGAACTGTTTGACTGAAAAATCATGGATTATGGGTCCCTGGCGTCTCGATTACGGTCAATGTCGCTGCACGAAATTGCTCTCGAAGGCGCTGCAGGCGAAGCCTTCGATGTTGACGCGCGGTCGTTACGCATAGACGGCTACTACTCGGTCTGTCCAATGATGTCCCAGTTGGTTAGAATCGCCTTTTGAGACAATACATCCCAGCGATTGTGCCCTAAAATGGTCTAGCGACCTCTTTCTTGGAACCCCCAGCAGCCAGCATACCTATAGCTTGTCCTCTTTCTTCTTTAAATGTGCGTGGCATGATTAATTTTTGATTTTACAGAAAAAAAGTGAATTGATCAAATGCTCGACTTTTGTTAGGGAACACAACCATGTGGGAAAAAATTGCGGAAAGCTACAAGGTCTATATGTTTCGATGACAAACATGGTTTCACACCTTAATTTTTCACACCCCCACAAATAATCAATCAATATTTGAACTGTTACTACTAGTTGTGAAAAATAACTAGTTCTACCGATGCTGAAAATTTGAGCATAATCGGTTAACGCATAAAAAAGTAATTGAGAAATATATCTATATACTATCTTGTTTGGGTCAGTATATTTTACAACTGTATATTTACGACTGTATATTTGCTACTGACGATTCAGCAAACTCTTGAGTATGAACGACCGAAATAGCGAGTAACAAAATCTCTAGGATGCATTTTCATTGATGTTAAAAATATATTGCCAGAAATGTTGCGGGTAATTGGCAAATTAGGAATCTTTAGTCGCATATTTTAAAGCAATTGCAACGAGTTAAAAAAGTATTTATCGAATGACCCAAACCCAAGGCACCGGAAGTGCAAGCTTTGGGACAATTGTTAAACAGCAGTTTAAGAATACAAAATACTGCCTTCACTGGTTTTTAAGGCTCCATTTGTAGGTTCACAAAAGTTCTCGAAAACACGTTTCGCTAATTTTTACTTCGAAGCACGATATTGATAATAAAATCACATTCAGTGAACCTTTGGTAAATCCGTAGCTTAAGTTTTCCATCAGTAAAAAAATGCATGCCAAAGACAACCTGTTAGCCGATTTTCACGCTCTAGCCTTGAAGCAATGGTATGCGCAAGCGTATGCCTCGATAAACAGGCTGAAGTTTTCTACTCTATTTTAGAGGAATTGCACGGTACAAATATCAGTTAAATAGTTCCTCATAACTCGAAACTCACAATTACAATGTTCTTACATATTAAAAGCGTATTTATTTAATAATTGATCGTGCAAATCGCGCCTAAAACGAATGTTTTTCCTTTGCATTTCGCGACACCGTATATACAGCAAAGGGGACAACAATGGGCTTTTAGTATATTTCTTTCTATTCCGCGCATCCTTGAGCATTATATTGACAGTGACAGTTTTCGTTTGCACGCCCCGTGAATGTAACAATGCTAATCTATCACTTTCAAACCTTACTCGAGTAAATTGTATTCGAGTACTACGTCTAGGTTATGGCGCAATGGGACTTTAAAGTGTAATTGCCAGAGTAAAGAGTCCTTGAGTTATCTTAATATCATACCGCTTTTATTGTGTGACGTAATGTGACAAAACATACATTTTCCCGAAATTTTACGATGTTCTCTGCGACGCATGTTGTGTACAAACTAATTATTTCTCACCGTTTTTTAGTTACCAAAACTTTATACTATCTATGGAACATATCGCTTTTCTTCTCCTTTCGATACTCAGTAAATGACGATCGAAATAAATGTTTGTTAGCACTTCGATAAAACGAACGAGATAATCGTCAAACGCATTCCAGATTGTTAGGTTTTTTAGACAACCTATTATTGACAAAACTGAAAATGACTAACCTGTTTTAATTTATTCCACTTTTGATACAAAGAAAAAAATATGAACCAAAAATAACGGACACTTCTTTTGTTGTCGATTACGCTAGACAATAACTCATTCTTCAGTTATGTCGTGAACTCATTTTGGCCAGGCGACTCGAGCGACTAATTTTGGCAAGATAATTGAATAACCCTCTATTTTAAACTTTGAATAACATAGTCATATGTATACTATTATCTGCATTTAAAAAGTCTAATTAATCACTCAAGATGATGGCAAGGTCGTAAAATGATTTTTCAATTACAAAACGATAGCATTGTTGAAAATCAAAGTGGATTTATTTGGCAAGTGAACATTTAGATTAGTTGCCCAATATATAATCCTATTGTGTAGCAAAATATCTGAATTATTGAAAAAAACTCGGATTGAATCATTCAAATAATTAGAACCTATATAAAGTGTCCAAAATTCGGAAGCATAGGTACGCAAAGCTTACATTTGTGCATAACCCTTACGTATAGTGGTAGATCGTTGATAGCAAGAATTCTATGAAGTAAGAAAAAATCTACCGACTAATAAAATTAAAAATAAAATTCAATTTTATTTGGATTGCATTTATCAGTATTTATTATCAGCTTTATCTTAAAAATCGCATAGTTTAAGAAGAATATGAGTATTATAAGTCGTAATCTTTCATATTAAATCAAAAATACATATCAATTGGACTTAAAACGTCTGTTGGCAAATCTGTGCTAGTTTATGAAAAAAACGTTGTCTTAAAATAGGATTTTGGTATATTAACATTTATTTGTTAATTTAAAATCTCCTCCATTTATATACTTCCAACAAAATTGGACATCCCAAGAGTTCTCATATTATATGAAATATATATCCCTTGTTTGATTATGTTCTAAATAAAAAAAAAGAAACATATAAATTTTTTATGCATTTATACGTCTACATTATTGATTCACCCTGCGCGATAAACAACCATGTTCAAATTCTGTTGAAAAAAATATGTTTGAAAATAGGGGTTAAGCATTTACATGTTTTTTTATTTAGGATATTTTAGGTTTTATCATCTATATGTGGTATAATTAATCAAATTAAAACATCGTTACAAGCTGTAACACATTTCCTAATTGTCTAAGCAAGCGATGTTTTATATGCGGATTAGGGCAGGAAATGACGTTGAATAAAGTCCTTGTAATTATTACTATACTCGTCAATCAATCTAATGTCGATAAACAAGTTTTTGTTTGATTTTCACAATAACATACCAAACTATCTGCACATAATTATTTTTACCGCTTCGGCGTATGCCTTAAAATTATTCAACGAAGTAGCGAGTAACCCCATTCTAAGTTTCATTTTATTAGTAATAGTTTATTTTTTTAGTATTAGTTTTTTATTGTATTAGTTTTATCTTGACAGGATTTGTACTAGCAATAGGTATATTAAGACAATTTAGTTCATACTAACAATTTCAAGCTTGTTATTAAACACAAGTATAAAATGCCCTGGTGAGTATGCTCGATGCAACTGTCGTTATTAATATTAACATTTTGCAACCAACTACTTTCCAATCCCTGTAAATACCGCGTCGCACCTCAGCTCAGGGAGGGGTCCACTCCTGAGGATGGCTTAGATAGTGTGAATACTACATAAAATGCTATCTTTCTAGTAGCACATTTACCTATCATGATGTCATGACCGATTAGAACGGATAGGCATATTGTGTGCCTTCACAACGGGTCATTGATCACTAATAATACGGCGTAGATTCCACTTTATTTCAACGTCATAGATCAATAATTCACTTAATGGGCCTTTTTTCAAAACTGTTGACTTAATCATCTTAATATATCATCGTTGTTGTATCATTCAATGTTATTGTTGGTCTTCGAGCTAACTCTATTATTAGGTTGTTGTGCCATTTATTCAAACAACGACACGTTTGCTCAAGCGTTCTAGTTACAGATTTGTGATTGGACAGATCTAGATTTTCATTAATGGGCCACAACAAAAATATGTTTAGTGCATGATTATTTCACTAGTTATTGAAATTATGTCAAATTAAAGATAGTCGTTAACAGTGTTGTCTAAAAATGTATTTGAACAATGGTTAATGGCAATACATCACGAGTTGCGAGTGAGATCTGTCAATTCTCCGAGGGAAAGCAAAAAGATAGTTTCACGAGAGCGTGCTTTCTCGAGGAGAATTGACAGTATTGTATTTCACTAGTCACGAATTGTAGTATTGTTTTTATTCCTAGATACTTGCATCTGAATGTCAAATTCATTGAAATAATGTATAAAAATAAAATCCCCGAAAGGGCCAAATATAAAATTGTTTTAATAATTTGGTCTGGACCCACCAGTATTTATAGAACTATTATTACTAATAAATTAAATATGTTTAAATAGTTTTTCTTCATTATGTCCGTTTTGTTTGCATTTTAAACTAAATAATATTCGTTATAGAAATAATATTATTCACCAAAAACCCTACGAAACTGCCTACTATCATTTCAAATTCATATAAACACTATTGTCGCACAAATTTAAATTTATTAATTATAAATATATTTATTTATAATAATTATAAATTTATTTAAAACGTATGTGTCATAAATACGAGCCCAATTGTGACGCAATGTTTTGCGTAGAAATACTGTGACGTAAGCACGCAAATGCATAAGAACAATGGAACTTGTATATAAACACACGTTTGAGTAAATGTGTTAAATAATTCTAAAAAGTGATCCAGATGACATGTATAATGTTTAAAAGAAATAAGGAATGAAGTTATTATTCCTTTGATTTGGATTATATACTTTATTACCAGTTCCAACGCATATTACTTGATGGTTTGAGGTATGAAGGTTTTATGCACGTTTTTAAATATGGGATGGGGACTTGCTTAAAATCAGCATATAAAGGGCCTGGGTGACGTCCGTTTTAATAATTATGTCATCCCGTATGTCACTCCACTCTATGAATAAAAACTAAAACGTTTACTACCTACACATTAAACATTTTGAAAATGAGCTACCTGCATATGTCATATAATGGTGTTAAATATAAAATATTCTTGTAGTGAAAAATAAATGTCAAATGGAGTGAGTCTTATAAAGGCTGTTGCATGAATTATAGATGAAAACTTCTACAATTTGCTTGATAAATATTCTCGAAAATAGCTACTATATAGCTTTATATGACGTCACGGTGGTTAGATGCTTTGATATAATTCATTTAAGCTCCTGTTAGTGCAATGACCGATGAATTATATTCCATTAGCTCGGCTTCTCAAAGCGAAAATCTACCCCATAATTGTTTACGACGTTTAAAGTAATCAAGTCTTATATTCCATCGGTATATACCACAAGCATTAGTATACTTGCTCTCCTGCCGTTATTGCTCAGCTAGCCCCTAGCAATAAGCCGCCTTTTTGCAGGAAGGACACATTTGGTGTGTAAAACAATTCGACGGGGCGCACTGATAGCTGTAGGCTATTGGCATTGTCTGGGTTTGCAAGTTATCTGTAGTGTACAATGCGTGATGTTTAACTTTGGTTATCGTTCCAGTGTTTAGAAAAGAATAACCGTTTATAGGACAATTAACACTTTAACTTGGGTCACTTCCGTGTTTTGCTTAGGATAATAATTTTGTAGGACAACACAGTGGGTGAGTGTTAAATTCTAAATCTTATTTTGCTCATTGTTTAGATATAGATGGAAAGACTCTATTTTACCAGCGTAAGCTCACAGAATAAGCAAGTGTAAGTGCACTGCATATGTTTGATATAAATCATATATTGAAGCATTGGTAATAATTACCGCCTGGCCTATGGGTCTAAATATCCAGTTGATACTATTTTAGGCTTCATTCTAAACAGCTTCTTTATATTCTGGTTATGCAATCATCTTCTGCAATTTTCAACTCATAAGCCTCAAATCAAAAACATCATAACAAATAGAAAATATGTTTTCATCTTCAATCTGTTCGTTTACGAAAATATGCAGGTATTGCGATCACTCGATGTTTCGGGAAAACTTCACCACCCTTCTCGTTTCCCTTATTCGATGTGTTAAAGTTCTAAAAACACAGTTAATACTTTTAATAATACAAAATACATGTCAGTCATGGAGCAAAGGTAGTTAAGAATACGATTTACCATATTAAATAGTTATTATTTATAAAAAAAAACCAAATATTGCTGTGAAAGGTCGTTTTAATCGCCTCGCTGAAAAACACTGTAGTTACGTAACTGACGTCACACGATCAATAACTGGACAGGCATTTGTGCAAGAGCAGCTCTCGCTATAAAAAACACTGTGACACATAATCAATACTTAAAGCATGCAGTACCTCAAATCATATAGCTATTTTTTAAAATAGTAATGATCTATATCTTTGTATGATATATTTGATTTAAATTCAAACTATTGGGCACTTGGATAAGGGCATGAAATAATATAGTAGCAATATACCCTGTTATGTATACAAACCTTTTCCAGATTAGTACAAATATTAAACATAACATATTTTGACTCTATATAGAATTTTCCTCTTTTAATATAAAGTATAGCTTATTGAAAAGAGTATATATATATACACATATGTATTAGAGAAAAAGATTGTAGATAGTTGTGCTCTAAATGAGCACCTTCCATCTAGTTATGTTTCAGTTTGATTCATCTTGCGTTTATTTTTGTACATAATGTTGACGATGTGATATGCAATTTCAAAAAATTAATTCGAAATGAACAATCGTCATTTTGTGCTAGCATATCAAATAAATATGTTGCTCATAAACGGAACAATGAGGTTAGTTAGCCTTGAATTCAAGCGCTAGCGACGAATTAGGGAACAAGTCGAGGTTGCAAGGTAACGATTTAACTTTATGAGTATATTTTCTTGATACGATACCGTGACCAATGCACGATATGCGTATGAGTTATAGTCGTTGTAATATATATATAACACTGATATGTCAATAACGGTATGGGTAACAGAACAATTCATTATTCAAATGTGCTTTTTTTCTGTATTTCCAGACACGTTGTAGGCTTTGTCTACAAAAACTAAAATAAGCGTGATGGCTACTTCCGTAGATGCAATTACTTTGCAAACTGTTAGTATGATAATTGACTTTTTCCAAAATGAGTTTTGTGTATGCAGTTTAGTACAATACCAACATTTTAAAAGAATATATTCGAAGAATTGAACAACAAAAATAGTTTTGTGTGAACGTTTTAGTACTAATGCAAATTATTAAAGGATGCAAAACTTTATAATGTTTGTGTTTTCAATAGTCGCACGTAGAATTAGGATTTGTTAAATATTTATTAAAAGTCGTCCAATAATATTCATGTATATACATTTTGTCTACCAATGATGTCTTTTCAGATTTCAATGGACAGGGAAGAAGGCGATATATGTGACGATTTGAACAATGAGCAAATGGAAAGAGAAGAGAATGAAGAATCGAATAAATTGAAAATCACATCGTGGATCCAAAAGTTGGTCGAATATAAAAGACTTAACACATTGAAAGCAAAATTTACTAAAAGAAAAAAAAAGCTGCTGTGTTACATTGCATTTGCTGGAATTATCATTGCAAACATCACTATAATGGCGGTAAGGAACAATATAAGCATCTGAATAATTTGATTTTATGCATGTTTAATAGGAAAACCGCAAACCATACTCAACAAGCAGCTGGTTCTGGTTGCAGTTAAAAATGCTGATTATAAATATGTTGGCAATAAGATTTAGACTAAAAATAATGCTGATTAATATAATAATTAAAATATATATAATCATAATAATTCTTTGTATCAAAACAATAGTTATAACAATAATAAAATGGTTTAAAGGACATACTTTGACTTATACTTGCTTTATCGTAGATGGCTCTTTCTACGGTATCATCCGTCCAACAGAAGTCGTAAGTATTTTCTTTTAGATTGAAAAAGTGTTTGGCTTTATGAAATGTTTACCAAAATCATTCTAGTGTGATTTTTGTTTAAATAATTTCACGTTTTGTGCATTTTGAGTAATCTGCTGCACGTTTATAAATTTTAGGATAAGATATAATGACGACGTTCTTGGTGCGCCCGATCCAAGTTATCAATACCATGTTGGTAAGTTTTTTTTTATTCAACGTCAATTCAACATGAAGTTGTATTGAAAACAAATCTGATCATAAGTCTCGAACTTGCATTTGGATATATTTGGTTTTACCTATATTTTCCATTATTCATACGCCAGTATTTTTAATATTGCATAATTGTTTATCCTAAAATTTAGCATAAATTGTATTTATCAAATCCATATATCACGTCATGCTCTCAATCAGATACTGAGCACAGACCATTCCAGGACTGTTATGGAAAGCATCTCAAGCAATCCTTTCCAGATCTAGACTACGCTCTTTTGGGCTACAACATCCTGCGCGGGTATCCATTAGAAACAAGACACGACCCAGGTTTCACTTTACCTATATTCAAGGCCGATTACGGCAATTTACGTTTCTCTGCTGACTGTCGTTTTAGCGTTCCACAGGGCCTGTCTATCGCGCCGGACGTTTCATGTATTACGTCGTTTACATCGGAAACTATTCGAAATTCATTTGAGTTGTCGAAATTACTTCAGCTTTCAGCTAAAATTAATGCGGGGGGGCCAAAATGGTTTGGAGCCTCGTTCTCTGCAAGTGTTGGATATAAGCAGTCTGCTGCGACTGTTTCTTCCGGTAATTCATTGTTCGTTCTATCCACGGCAAAATGTCTATATTACTATTCCTATTTGCACCCGGTCTCACCTCCTCCCCTAGATGATGATTTCGTCAAACAAGCTGCTTTGCTCTCTGAGAGTGATGATGAAGATGTTTATATGGACTTTTTTGACAATTACGGGACACATTTCGCAAAAGAGGTGACATTTGGCGCAAAATACATATTTAAACACAAAATGTCGTCGGAGCAATTCAAAACGGCTTCTAGTAAACAATGGAGCGTAAATGTACAGGCTAGTTATGCAGGTATGTTTAGTGTTGGGGGAGGGTTTGGTATGAGCTTAGAGCAAAGAGAGATGGCACAGAGCTTTTCTCAAAGTGTTGAAACCACAACTATTTCTATTGGGGCACCTCCTCCTGCCAATGGGGATGCATTGACATGGGCATCTACCGTAAAAGATAGTCCTGTTCCAATGGAATATACTCTTGTTTCGATTGCCGAACTATTCGAAACAGATAGATTTTTTAAGGGAAATAAAGATATCAATTCAGCTTTTATTTATGGAAATATAAATAAATTTAAATACCAATATTGTTTAAGGCTTTTAGATCAAGGAGAGGTTGATAGTTGTGAGGCATTGACCCCTGGATTAAAATTGGAAGGTATGGGGATTTATCCCGCCGAACTAATTCCTGACCTGACACAAAGTACAGTGACACAAAATATGAGCTCAAATACATGCATTCAACTCTGTTTGCAAAATTATGCATGTGTTGCTTCTGAATACAATGTGTCACAAAACCTTTGTACGACAATGTATCATCCTTTAAAGTTTGAGGCAATGTTCTCCTTAAAAATAAATGATCATTTGGTTTCCTATATTTATCCATCAAAATCTCATATATCTGCTTTTGATATAATGTTTTTTGACGCTTCCATTAGTTCAAATATTTATCCCAGACAGGTGGTAGGTGGACATGGAACACACCATTGTAGCGAGCAGGCTTGTCGTGAGGCGTGTTATAAGGATGTGGTTTGTGTTTGTTTCATCTTTTGTTATGAATGCAGCGAAGTGTTCAAATGTAAATTGTACACCGAGAAAAGTATTGCGAGGTCTGCTAGGTTGCCCATAGAAATAAAAACAAATCACATTACGGTGTTCATATCGCGCAACGACGAGTTCCATAACAAGAAAACGATTCCGAGATGCTGATATGAGAGTGCTCTGAAATAATATTAACTACAACTCAATGAGTCTTTGTGTTAGGTTCTTCACATTTGATTCATCTTCTCAAGCGAGTTTTACGTAATCCGTGAATGCCATATTGATTTTCTAAATATTTATACGATATCATTCAATCAAATACTATTTTACTATGTGTTCATCTCTTATAATAGACAATAACATATTTACCTATTCATTGAAAAAAACTGTTAAGTGAATAACGTCTATCGCAATCACAAATTAATAAAATCGACATATTCTGCAGACGCAGATGCATGTGCATATTCAAACGCAGATTTTCTAAGACAACGTGTGGACAATGCCCTAAGCGTGCATTTGGTTGACATTCAAACGAATCATTTGCCCATCGAATGCCGCCATTATTTATTGAATTGAATCAAAAAATATTGTTTATGCCTTTCTTAAAGAGTGAAAGAAGTGCATATTAATATAAATGTGTATTCACTAACGACGTCCTCATGATGTAGCAATGCATTTCTAACTTAATATGACAATGCGTATGTTAGATCAAATTAAATAGTTGTCATAAAAAATGGCATATATCGGGTGTAACAGGTTCTTATTAACGACGTTTGAATATAGAAATGGTCAATTGTTTGAGGTTGTGTCTCAATTAAATCATTTTGAAATACCATTCAACGCCGTACGTCTTGATATATGCAGTGTTTGGTTCTTATTAGCCGTTAATTACCTTTAATGTACTCATCAGCCTGGCTTTGTATAATTATATGTATCTATTGAGACAACGTGCCAATATTTATTTTAATAACGCAGATATCAAATTATGTGCAGATTATGAGACACAACGATTTGTTAAGCTTGTGAAAGCTTAATAAATGCATTGTCATGATTAATTGTTCGTGAATTTGTACACACCTCACTGTCATCATTTCATGTTCGCTCTATATTGGATGCTATTGACGGTAATCGTAACTGCAACTCAATTTGAATTTATATGCTTTGGCATTTTGCCATAATATCCGCTGCTTTATTACCTTAATAACGTTATATAAGAATAATTCAATTAAAAAGGAAGACGGTGGTTTCTCCAGGGCCATGCATACCCAGAGCCGTGCATAAATGTATTTGGTATCGTTTTATGGTTCGTCTTCTTTTCATTTTTACCGGTATTTAGCGGTGAAAGGTCGTATGGTACACGTTTATTCCTGATTGCAATCAAATGAAAAGTTGCATATATTAATAGCACAACTTTGAACTCTGATACGAATTTCGGATTAGTATTGCCATAGGCCGATTGTGGGGATTCATTAAGCTTAACGTATCTCGTTAATGTCAAAGTTATTTCCGATATGGTAGGAATTGCTTTTCCTATTGTGCTATCTATGTGTACATATGACTCTGCACTTGTTTGTTTTACTTTGCTTTTGTTTGCTCTCGTTCCTTAGTGGCATGTCACATACATAACTTTTGGTAGCGAACTTGTCATTGCTTTTATGATAGGCGGGTCCTGTGGAGTGCTTTATTAATGTACAATATTTAAAGAGAGAGAGAGAGAGAGAGAGACGCATATGTGTAAAATTGGTTAAAGTGTTGCTCTTATACTTATATATCGCTATTGCGATCGTTGGTTCTGTATAAAACGCCAACAGAATACATTGTAACAGATATTATAGATATATGAGAAGTAAATAAGGTGGATTTGTAATAAAATGTATTTTCATACATTTCATTTTTGCCATTATAACCAAAATTCGCTTTAATTAAATGTTATATTTCGTTTACTCATAAGTTACACTAAAGCAAATTCGAATAGTTATTGTACTTAACTTAACATAAATTATCTTTTAGATACAAGCAAACTTTTACATGCATGTTTGAGGTTATTGAATATGTTTAAAGAAGATATGTTCATATTTCAAAATATAGTGTCAAAACTTAAAAATATGTTGCATAAAATTTTGCGATTTCCGTATGTTGGCACAGTGTGACTGCAATATAAATATAAACAAGTCACTAAAATAAGTTTTGTCATTCATAATGTATCTTCATTGAAAATCATTTTCAATTTGCATATAGAGTTTGCCCAGGTTAAAGGTGTGTGATTGGGTTGCTAAATAAAAGGTTTAAGGCTGCTTTGATTTTATGATTTGCAATTTTGCTCTTTCGCATTATTGAATATATTTTATTCATCTATGCACTATTTATGTTGGGCATTATTGTTATACTTGCTTTGACACATAAGTTTGACTATTTTTCATCATATAAACATCACATTGATTAACAATATCAACTAAAATACAACTCATTCAAAATTGCCTATAGGAAATCGGTATGACAAGCTCAAACAATATGGATTTATTTTTATTTTTCATTTCCACTTAATTATTCAGTTAACCCGATTGTGTTTTGATTTTAAATGAAACGAGAATATTTGCGGAGCATACAACGACAACAAAACATACATAAACCAAAATGTCAAATGGTTGCAAGTATACACTTATTGATGTTATATCAGAGACATATTGCAATATGTAAAATGGAAAAAATACTGTGGATCCAGGAAATACATAACATGGCATCGGCTTCTGACCGAAGGAGCGATAGCAACATCTTTTTCTCGTCGACTCAGTTCACCAATCAAACCATTTCAGGTTTTATTTGGTTCATTCAAATTCAGATTCCATTTATCTGGCAGCATGAATATCGTTTTACAACAGTATTTCATACGTCACATCTAAACTGAATGCAAGATTTTGAAGTAGCTCAATACATAAGCCACTAAATTCACCATTACTTCTCAAGTCAATATATCCTTGCAACATTTGGTTCCAACAAGATGGGCATGAGGCTCATTATATCTAACGAGTGATATCCTTTCTCTCGTTAAACTCATCTTAAATGTCTTAAGGACAAACATTCACATCATTAAACCTAAACAAAAAAACATTGATTTTTCATGTTCACAAATATGCGATGGTTTATGCATATGCAATATTGTGAATGCATTGATTGATAGCAAAATATTATTTACAGAACTTTGTTGCTTTGGTGGTATCAGGTTGATTGAACATTTTATCTTTTTTTTTCGTGATTTGGTTTTTTATACCAATTTCCAAGCAAACATTTTCACAATTTCTGAAAAATACATATTAAAGAAAAATGTAATTTACCATTATTACAGTACAACAATTAAAATGAAATCATATTACAGTTTGAGTCGTCGTTATATTTATGTTGTGGCCAAGCGATGTCTGTATGTTTGAGTCAAGTTCAGGTATGTCTTCAAATCTAAGTTTGGTGTAAATGTATAGAAAACGATATTGATTGCTGAGGTTCTTTTTACTGCTCTTGATTTTGAATACTCAATTAGAAAACTCGCGTATTACACTAATTATGTACACCTGTTCATTTTCTTTTTATATCAATTTCTCAAGCTGATTAAGCAGGAGATAGTTTGTTAAATATTAGAATTTCCTCAATTTAATAATTCGTATGTGTATGGTTTTAATTATCACCATTTAAGCTCAATTTGTCTGCATCTGATTTAAATTGGGCAGGTTATGTATGTTTGGACTTTACTTTCACGAGCGAATTGCAGATTCAAATAATGGTTCAGGTTTGTTCAGATATATATCTTAAAGTGTATCTTAAGATGTATCTTTCATATTTTGTTATATGCTTTGATGTAATATTTGATTTATTGTTTGCCTCTGTATCGTTACATACCATTTCTAAAGTAGATTTATACTTCATATTTATGTTTAAATCACGGGCAACCCATTTTGGGAAATACAGTTCCGTCTTTTTCTAGAAATGAAAACAATTATTCAATTACATGCTTTCATTATAAATAAGGTTTAAATGACTATTTTGAACATAATGATAACATTTGGAATAACCTTATGTCGTTCGGGACATTTTGAAAGAATACTTGTCCATCTATTGACCGCCCTAAGGAAAGTCACAGGTTTTGTCTAAGTGAGCATTTTTCGAGCTACTATATGAGCCATGAGCGACTCTCTGAACCGCTTTATATGTTGGTTTTGTTATAAAGTTATTGTTTAATAACAAACATCGGCGTAAGGTCATACATTATTGTTATTTCATCTTTTATATTTCACCATGTTTCAAATTTTGCAATTTGCTGTTAAGGTGAATGAATGTGCGTATTTATCAAATATATATATCAACCAACGATACCCTATTGATAGCTATGGAACGATCTTTAAGTATATTAAAAATACATTTAGTAAGATTGTTTGGGCTTGTGAATTAAACTAATTCCTTAAATGGATATTGTTTATCTGCTGTCTTTTCCGTTTACGAAAACGGAGCAAGTTATCTTTAAATATCTTTTGATCCGTTTTGGTTTGCGAAATTTGTCACCCGCATAACTTTGTCTTAAAGACTATGAACAAATATCAAACGTATACCATAAGATTACATATGACATGAAGTTATTTTTCGGCTTGTTAAACTTGTGAAAAACTGTTTTGGTTGATAATAAACGTGAAAAATATAAATCGTTGGATGTAAGCGACGTCGAATCTCACGACATCCCTGTAAAGCTTCAAATGCATAACATTATTCTAATTAGCTAAGTTGACCCTTGACCCTTATTTTGTCTTCTGTTATTGGCCGCCTTTAATTAGCAACGCGAAAAACACATTGACTTTTATACCATTAAACACACGTCAATCAAAACGCATAATCAATAGAGTGGAAGCTGAGTAGGCGGGCATTGTCAATGTTAATATGGCGTAATTTTTGCGTCACAGTGCAAATGCAGCGTTGGGACAGCCCTTCTTCACGAGATTAAATGTTTATTTTCATTTCATTAAATAGTGACTCAAATATTAATATAACGAATGCAAAAAATGCAAAACCAAACAAAGCAGAGAAAAAAGGCAAAACTAATTCTAACGAAATGGATTCGCGTTTTGTTTGAACTCAATTGTGACAATCTTTGACCGGATTCAATTATCTAAGCTGCCTTTGAATTATGCCGCTTTCGGCCATTCGCAATGTAAATTCATTAAAGTAATGTTTATATGCAGAGTTATTTTGAAGTCCTAGAGCAACACCGTTTGTTTGATATTCATCATTTGTAACAACATAGTCACAGCTTTCAGACGCAAGTGTACGTAACAAACGGATGGTTCTAATGAAAACGAAATTCTCCGTTTTAAATTTTTTAATCAGTTTTGCATTTGATTCAGCTAAAACATCAGGGTCAACTTTTTCGAGCTCTTTTAACTTTGCCCACAACTTCTTGTCCCTAGGATTATTTGAAGTCGAAAACTGAATGACAACATTAGCTGCGCCGTGCATTCAAAAAGTGCATTCCAAAAGTGTCTTGATTTAACAAGTCATCAAATGTTTTGATGGGTATCGTTTGACCATCAACAGTAAGATTTGAAACGATTTAACTGACCAAAGCGCTACCAGAACAATTGTGCACATACACAGAATGCCAAAATTGTAAATTCTATTTCCATTTTGAATAATGCCTCTCAATGCTAAATTCTGACCAAGAAAAGTCGATAAGATTAGAAATACATTATCAAGGAATGCTTTTATAAATACTATGAATTTAAATGGGGTATTTGTATGGAGTAAAGTATCATTGGAAAACAAAGTCCTTAGAGCAAAAAAACCACTTGATGCAACTACAACAGCTTAAATGAGAATATATACTAAAATTGAAAAAGATTGCACGAACAGATCAAAGGAAGTTATTTGTTGTGATGGAAGTTTATAGATACCAGCAATGTGATAGGTTGCTAAATCATAATCTGGATAATCCATGACTTGTTCACGATAATAATTTATAGCTAAAGCCGTAACAACGAAATCTATTTCGCGCCGTTGGAGCTCACCAATCATCCCATTCCAGCTTCTATTTGGTAGCATAATGCCCCATTGATGATCCTTTGGTAGTAAAAGATCATATGTAAAATTGAGAAAATTGGCAAGGTCATGAAGTAATTCTATGAACATACCACTGAATGCACCGTTGCTTTTACGATACACATATTTATAGTGCACGTTGGTACCTATACGAAGATGACGGTTATTCATTTTGAATTCCGTGTTTGGAAATATGTCTTTTAAGCTGCAACGTGTTCCTGTGTTATCCAATAACAAAGGGCAGTTAACCGTTCGCCAGTATCTTGAAAAGCGTCCATACATTGCTGTCTGAAAGGTATACATTCGACGGGATCCATATAGTTTGCTTTTGTGTTCACATTGTCAAGTTTATCCATTTGATTTAAATACTTATCAGAACAAGAATTCTTATCTTTAGTTATAATTATCCACTTGTGAATAGGCAAGAAATATCCTTGCTGATTTAAGGCAACATCAATCTCGTTTACTATTTCTAAAATTCTATTTATAAAAACAAATGAACCTATGCAAAAGAACGTATGTTCCTGTTTAATATTTTTCTTCGTGAATATAAATATTAGTGATTTGTTTTATTCATTTAACTGAGATGGTTATGAATGTAATTTGTTGACATACTTGTAGAACTTGCTGTGTTTAATGGCCTGGTCGGAAATAGTATTATAACCTTCATATATAAGTATAATATTTCTTAATCCAAACGAAGAAATTATTATTGCTATTAAATCATTTATATAGTTATTAATTTAATATCCTATTAGTTAAGATATTTGCTTTTGTAGAAATAAACACATTATTATTTGTACGATTTACATTTAATTTAATTCTCTCTGAACAGCAGAATATGTTAACGTATGAAAAATATATCATGAGGTTAAGACTTAAAATGATCTTAGACAGTAATGTCAATACTCCCATTGTTTTGTATTATATTAATGTTTAGCTTCAAATAGTGATCTATTTATCCTATGAATGCTATTTATCTTATTATCAAATAGAATTAATTGTTGATAATATGAAAATTGGTCGTTTTTATATGCAAATTGAGTAGTTAGTTATGCAGCGATATTTTGAACAAAACTATAACGATTGTATTCTGAGTGATCATATTACTATATCAACAGATGTCTAGATTTGTAAGAAGCGAAACATGTATATGATTATGATACTTTGATCAAAGCATTACGAAAATGTCAAATGTATATTAATAGCATTGGTAGGAAAAGGCATGCATGCAAATGTAAGGTATAGTTTTCGTTCATTAAAATAACACATGTGATATAATATGCTAGCATTTTTCAAAAGTAAGGTTCCTTAATTTGATTTTATTCAAGCTATTTGTTTTCGTCGTAATATTTTAGGTATATTACCTAACATTGAAATCTTCATCAGTGAGGTGCAATGAATTAGTTACCAAACAATGAACACCCCTTTTTAAAACATAATTCACAATCAATAAAAATTTTGATTATATTGACCTTGCGCCAGGAAGTATTTGATCCCGTGTATTTTTATCTGAGAAATTGCGAAAGAAACCAGTGGTTTAGGACTACTCTAAAGTAAGATCTGACAACAAATTTGACTTGGATTGTATGATATAACACATTATCTCCATGTGTATTTGCATGCAGCTGTTCATATTATTGTTTTAATGCAATGGCGTGATTTAAAATTGATATTTCAAAATTGTACACTTAATCGATATTATTTTCATAATTTGACTTAAAAAATTATATATGTTTCTGGGGCCATTTGCATATTTTTTCTATAGCTTCAATCGCATGTATGTTTAATTTTGAACTAACATATAAAGTTAAATTTGAATATGGAGCTTCCGTTAAAGTTTAAAATTTAAGTTAAATACGAACTTTACAATTTCAATATTTTTTCATCTATATTAGCGTTAATTTCTAAAATTTGGATGTTTGAAATATATATTTAGTTAAGTATGAACAAGATAACTCTCTAAGCAAAATTCATAATTCAATACATGACAAATTTTAATGCAGTTTCAAAAAATATTATTCTCGACAACAAAAGAAGTGTCCGGTCATTTTAGGTGAATATTTGTTCATCGTATTAAAAGTGGAGCCTATTAAAACACGTTGGTTAGTTTCAGTAATATTAATTAAATATAGTCTCGCAAACCTAACAATCTGGAATCCGTTTAAAAATTATCTCGTTACTTTTGTCGAAGGGCGAGGAAACATTGATTTCGATCATCATTCAATTAGTATCGGAAGGAGAGCACAAGCGCTATTTTCTATCGATAATGTAAGGTTTTTGTAACTCACAAACAGTGAACAATTATTAATTTCTATGCGACGTCGCAGCGAACATCGTAAAATGTCGAAAAAAAATGTTGTTTTGACGCTTAGCTGCGAAAAGTCTTAATCACGTTACACAATAAAAGCGGGATGATATCAATATAACTCACAGGCTCTTGATTTTAAATGGCTAATTTAACTTCGTTATATACACTATGCGTTCGAACGAAAACTGCCATTTTCAATATTATCTTCAAGGATGCACGGAATAGAAAAACTATGCCAATAAGCCGTTGTTGTCCTCGTTTGTTATATATACGATGTAGCAAAATGCATAGAAAATACGCTCGATATGTGCGCGGTTTCGCGCAAACAAACGATTAGTAAGTGAATATGCTTTAAATAGGTAAGAGAAACGGTTCAACTGTCATTAATCCAAATCCAAACAGTACGGTCTACGAGAATTATGTCTGCTGGTGAAAGTAAAAAGTTCAAAAATCGTACTTTACATAAAAAAAAAACTTTAGAATTGATATCTATGTGTCGATTTTTTTAAAAATTCAAAACTCTTTTTTTTTCTTTGCAATTGGTATGTAAATAGATGCTGTTATTGGTATATATACCGCTAATTATAATATAATGAGAGTTATTGAATCAAAGGAAAGCATGGTTTACATGTGGTAATGTCGCTACGTAAGTAATGTTATCTATAAAAAAAAACATTTTGTGGCTTTTTATGTGGCGGCATATAAACACTTTTTTTATAGGTCATAGATTAGTGTCATGCGACGCAACTTATGAAAGTTGATGTTATGTAAAATTGTCACACGCCACAAACAAAGAAAGTCTTTCTATATAATATAAATATACATATCGTTGTAAATGACATTGTTTCAATCAAAATAACCCTGTGCGATGAATAATAGTGTTTTGAAATACAGGGACAATTGCAAACAGGAAAATAAATTGAGAAGGAAAAATAGAGGTACACTAAAAACACGAGACCCTTTACGCAATCAATCACAATTTCTCTATATTTACTCTGAACAAAAAAAAACATGTTAAAGGATTTTGAAGAATCCTAGGGAATAAGGATGTAAAATATGAATGTGTCCAACGAAAGGAAGATACATTCTTTGGCTTAACAAATAGAAATGAAAAATTGATTGTCCAGGCTTTCTTAATGTAGATGTAGAAATGTAAAATTGATTGTCCAGGCTTTCTTAATGTAGACGTTGAAATGAAAAATTGATTGTCCAGGCTTTCTTAATGTAGATGTAGAAATGAAAAATTGATTGTCCAGGCTTTCTTAATGTAGATGTAGAAATGAAAAATTGATTGTCCAGGCTTTCTTAATGTAGATGTCGAAATGAAAAAAATATTTGTCCAGGCTTTCTTAATGTAGATGCAGAAATGAAAAATTGATTGTCCAGGCTTTCTTAATGTAAATGTAGAAATGAAAAATTGATTGTCTAGGCTTTCTTAATGTAGATGTAGAAATGAAAAATTGATTTTCCAGGCTTTCTTAATGTAGATGTCGAAATGATAAATTAATTGTCCAGGCTTTCTTAATGTAGATATGGAAAAGAAAAATTGATTGTCCAGGTTTTCTTAATGTAGATGTAGAAATGATAAATTGATTGTACAGGCTTTCTTAATGTAGATGTAGAAATGAAAAATTGATTGTCCAGGCTTTCTTAATGTAGATATCGAAATGAAAAAATGATTGTCCAGGCTTTGTTAATGTAGATGCAGAAATGACAAATTGATTGTCCAGGTTTTCTTAATGTAGATGCAGAAATGAAAAATTGATTGTCCAGGCTTTCTTAATGTAGATGCAGAAATGAAAAATTGATTGTTCAGGCTTTCTTAATGTAAATGTAGAAATGAAAAATTGATTGTCCAGGCTTTCTTAATGTAGATGT
>LQRL01090123.1:22448-37831 GCA_001703475.1 Hydroides elegans
AAGCTGTTGAAAACATCCACTGTTTGGATCACAACTGTTACACACCTGGCCGAATAGCTCAGTCAGTTGGGTATCGGCTTCATGACCCAAAGGTCGTGGGTTCGATCCTGGTTTCAGCTCTAAAATATTTTTCCTTGAGAAAATGCCAGAAAAAATATTCTCATGTATGGTGCCAATAGCACAGAGCCATATCTTATCTGAATGTCTTTGATTTGATATAAGTGGCTGGATCATAATGTACTCATACATATTGTGTGTATGTTTGATTCATATCGGATATGGGCCTGTAGTTTAGGGGTATAGCATCGAACTCATAGCTTTAAGGTTGTGTGTTTGAATCCCATCTTGTACAACCGATTCCTAATAATAATGGCATAATGATATAAAACATAAATATTTTAATAATAGTTTTTTTTTATATGTAGATGGTAAAACAAATGGATAACATATGACTTTTATACCGGCGTGTGCATAAACACTTACCTGTTTAGTTTCATTAAAACAATTAACAAATACGTGTTTGCTTGTACTTAAAGAGCTAAAGCCATAGCTATAAACTAAAGCTGGGTCATTGTCCTTGACAATCTTGTTTTGTTTTCTGTAGCCGCTACTTGTGGGAGGCAAAGATTTCACACTCGTCGGCCGTCCCGTTTTAGGGTAAGTAAACAATTTAATTAAAATGATATCATTATTAATTTGATAAAGTTCCGCTATGGCTTAAACAGTAAAGGTGCATTTGAATTTTACTTTGACCTTGTGAAGATATTATATGATAACCGGTATGTATTATGTGGTAAAATGGAGTAAAAAAACAAATATTTTTTAAAGACAACTTACTTTCCATGTAGACAATATTTCCACCTTACTTGTTAGGTGAATTAAACATTATCATTTGTGACCTCAACATTATTCCTATGTTATTCACAGTCCAATGCTTCCTGGTTCCATTGTAAATTTAAACTTTTACGCATGCTTTATTAACTTATATACCTATATGTTTAAATGATTTTATGATCACAGTCAAGACGTAGCTAAAATAGAAGCAACGGTGATCGAAAAGACTCTGACTCACATAGACGTTCATTACTGGTACATGCCACGAGACCGACCCTCAAGAAAAACCAAACGTGAGTGTTCGATTATTTAATAGCAGGGTAAATGGTAGAGATTTGATTAGTTGTAAGTTAAGTTTAGTGTGAACCGTCATTAAAAGGCGCCATTAAATTGTCGAGTATATTGCATAGGTACACCACGCTGTTGTTTAACCATCTGGTAATTTGGTCTTGAAATGTTATATCTTTGCCTCATGATATGTTTTGGTGTGACAGTATAATGAATTACTGTTGGAATCATTTATAAATAAATATCCTCTCATATTGATATAGGCCTACATGTGTTTTGATTTGATATTTTTGTTCATGTTTCAGTGTCGAGAAATAGACTGACCTACCTGCGCATCGATAAAATTGAAGTCAACCCATACAGCTTAGATGATGGCACGCCTTCCTGATTTAATTTTTTTTCTTCATATTTAAATTTCGAAATATTCACAGTAGAAGATAAGATATCAATGGTCTTATATTATGTAAATAATAAATACTTTGTATGTATAAACAAATATACAGGTTGCGCTTGAATGATTTGTCAAGACGTGATTTAGTTGCGAAAATGAGGTATAGGTTGCGCCTATGTCGCTCGCCAAAGAGCTACAACCATTATTTTGGAATGAATGCAAACAATAACATGTAGTTAATATGGCTTTGGTTAAACGATTGGTATTTTGTTCTCAAAAGCGTTATCTTAATAAAACCTGTACGAGCTCGATTGACACAAGCCAATCATGTATAGTGAAAATATGGAACTGAAATTTCGTCCGATAATAAAGATCACACACATAAATGAGTACCCTATGTGTGTATTCGCGTATTAATTTTGTAAGAGATTTCTTTTCAAATAAAAAGAATAAAATGTAAATGTTATTATTTTATAATAGTGCTTATGTCATGTTTGATATAACTGACATCTGTGTAAATTAAGTTACGATAATGAATAGACACTGGCGTCAAATTAAAATGTTCAGAACTCAGGTTATGTAACAAAGCAATGCATTTTGTATCTTTTTTTCACTATTTAAGAAAGACAGGGACACGGATTGTCAAGCAAAATTTCAAATGTGTATTTGAACGCCTTGCTTAATGCTCTATAGGCCCTACAGTTTTACATTTCGGATCGTATATTGAACATTTTATGCTAGCTTAGTAAAATTGTCTAGATGTGAATATTTAAATCATTTATTAAAATAATTAATCTAAATGAAGTATTTGTAAACATTAAAAGATAAAATATAATACAGCATTAATTAAAATATACCTCATATGACCTAAGCATGCGCCATTTTGTGCGTTATACACTATAGTCCGTGTTTTGCCCAGACAAATGAAGAACTGTTCCTATGGTATATCTGATAGCAGAAAAAAAATAAACATTAAAAAAAACGTTTGAAATATTAAAACAATGCTATCGCACATTCATGTTTTATTAGTAAACTTCAATGCCAAAATATATGAAAACATTAAGATTAAAATAACATTAAAATACATATATGAATTGTTCGCCTATGCTTATTGATATGAGTGGTTATTATCACATTGCGTGCTCGTAAAATAGAGCTCGGTCAATGTAAATATCTTAATATCAATGTAATTTTCTAGATTCTATATGATTTCGTTGCAATAAGACAACTCATTTATATGATATGCCTAGATTAAATGCATCTAATAATTGGTAATGCATAGTTTGTCATTAAATTAATTTCCACTTTGATCACCAATCACTAAAATACAGAAAATCGTCTCGTTTCGATATTCAGTTTGGTGAGTCCGGCCTGTTTTAGAGTCGGACTGAACGGGTTCGGAATGTAATCACATGACAATTCACTGAGAATCTCCCGTTCTTCCTCAATATCCATAGCGTCCTCAAGCAATTCCTCATGTGCTGCACAAGAACGTTGTAGTTTGACTTCACGGAGGTCATCACGGAGACGTATAAGAGTGCGTGCTAATACTTGGTCCTGTGTCCTCATTTCAATCTGAAAAATAAAATAAAATAAAATTTTGTTTCTACGTGAGATTCAGTGTAGCATCAAGACATATAATGTTCAAGTGTTTTTGGGAAGGCAACTGATAAATATCAACATGGTAATATTTTGAAGAGAAATCATGCAATAATTTCAGGTCATGCATCTTAGAACAATAAAACTGATATTACGTTTTAACAGAATTTCTTACGAAACATAGCCAACAAAAATCAGAAAAGCAACATGTGCAATTTGTCAAGCGTTATTTGTTTACTAAACTTTGATTGCTCAAAAGAAATATAAAAAGTTTGATTTCTGTCGAAATTAATGACAAGGTCAATAAATAAGATTTATAAATATTATTGATAAATTCTAATATTTTCTTAATCCCTATAAATATGCTAAAATAGTCTGATGAAATGTATTTGATATTTATTTTTTATAAGAACTTAATTCAATTGTCACTCGAAACCAAGTTCGCTTATATGATACTTATGTGACTTGATCCTTTAATAAGATGCTACCATGTCCCAAAATCTATCATACTTTTCTACAGCGCCCTGATTTTTGCAACACCATAACGCGATGATGCTAACAATAATATGACCACCCGAATCGCTTGGAAAATTAAATCACTTTTCATAATATATCAAGCTCCATAGACTCTATGTAAGTTTATAAATTTCAATAGTTATCGTGAAGGGCTATATGATAGATACATGTTGTCTGCATATATTTCTTCATAAATACTTAAGATAAAAAAAAATAATTTCATTAATGCAATAAAGTGGTTTCCTCGAGTGTAATATTTAGGTTCAAATAAACAAAAAGATGCATTCTGTTTCTTTATGAAGAGTTCATCAAAATAATAGAATGCTATATTAGTTCTATTCTATTTTTATTTTCAGTTTCTCTAAATATTTATCTTAATAAAACATATAAAAAAAAACATATGTTTAGATTGCATGTAAATCACATATATAAACTTTTGATATGGGTAAAATGAATTTAAGTTATCTACACCTGTATTGAAGTGTTTGGCAAAAAGTTCAAAATTAATAGATAAAAGATTTATTTTGCATTCAAGATCCCCAAGTGTTTATAAATCATTCTTGCATTATATTCAAGACCCTGGTTGTTGATATGATATACTTTTTATATTCATCATCAAATATTATGCATGATTTTCAAAACCACTGAGTAAATACATGTAGACTTTCTATGTTCGCTTTTATGTACTTTTTCTGGATTCGATTCCTGTATGTTCAACTTGTAAAAACATTAAAATTTGGTGTCTGTTTTATTGGCATATGTTTTTTTTTAAGAGTTGATTCTTTAGAAAACAAAAACAAGTTTAGCGTCTTATTATCGGCTATACAGCCATTCCATGACATAGAGTCCATATTTTTTGAAAAAAAAAAATATAGATCGTCTCATTGTTTTTGCTTGAGGATCACAAGATAAGTGACATTTTCAATGTGCCACAATCAAGAACGTGGACGATTGGGGTGGTTTTGGAGTTTGGGTAGGTTGAAAAAAGGTATACAACTCTTTTAAAAGTGCTCCAGTTGGTGCTACAACTACACAAGACACGAAATAAGGTCAGGGCATGAGTTTGCGGAATTATGTGCGACCGCTGCGAAATTTTCGAAAAAATAAGGTAAACTGATATCGCTGGATTTATTCTATTATCTTTGAATTATGCATCGATCGCATAATATTCGACAAGTGCATGCCTTCACCATTAAGTCCCGATTTCATAAAATCGATTGGGTTGCGATTTTCGCTGCTAATTTCTTTGTTGGAAATCGCAAGGAGTGGTAGGATTATTCTCAGATAATTTCTAAGTCACACCAATGAAAAGTGAAATTCGGGGGAGGTATTGGTAATTTGCAACATTTTGACCTAATAAACCTTCGGTCGAAATTTTGTTGAAAATGTGTACCCTGGGTCGTATTAAGCTAAAAAAAATACAGGGATATGTAATTTTCACATATGCGACATAATGTATGTTATATCAGACAACTATGGACATGTTACACTCATTTCGGGAAGGAAACCCATGGTGTTCGGAATGTTTAATGCATTCTGCGACAAATCACAATTTACATGAAAGTGCTAACATTCCACTTAACTTTTCGACGTATTTACTGTTTTGAATTACTTAATGAACCCGTTTGCCTAAAAACATAGATAATAGACGTGATATAATATCCTCTATTAATGTCAAAGTTTTTTGCAAGTAAACTCATATTTTAAGCATTTTCATCGTAATGTTTCCTGTAATAGCATTGCAGAAAAACATATAAAACAGGTTTTGGATTTTAAAATTGTCTGTCATAGTTTAACTCACCAAGCAAAGTTTGTAAAAAGTGTTTTGTTAAAAAAAGATAACTCTTTTATTTTTAATAAAAGTGAAATTCAAACGTTCAATCAGTTCCACTCACGTTATGCAAATAAATTGAACTTGAATAAATAATATTGATAAACTTAAAGATACACATCAGAACTTCAAAATAAGTTATTGTTCTGTTATTTGAATAGATGGTTAACAACCCAATGCCTGTTTACAAAAGGACCACTGTTGCCATAGTAATTGTATATTTCCCTGAATATCTGTAAATGAACAATAAACCGTCTGTTTAAAGATACCTGTAATTGAAGGGAAAGTTATTGACAATAGACGTGCGCTTCAGTTTTTTGAACACTTTCCACAAAATATGTATCTGTTATGATTAATAATTTTCTTATTAATTATGGTATAGTTCCCATATTCATAAAAACTCTAGATGGATATATCGTTAACTATTTCCTATATGAGTTTGTTAAAGTTATTTTATATATCACGGCAAATTTCAATTCCCCAAAAATGAACAACTTATTCTGGGCGCCTCAGTTTTTTGCACACTTGGATTATTTTGTATACTTATATAATATCTATGATTACTATCTATTATGCTAAATTGAAATCATGTGTAATAATAGATTATATACAATCTGCATAATACCACAAATAACAGCAATGCCTTGTTTTCGAATTGCTCATATTTGATAATCACGCATTCCATATGATAAACTCAACAGAATGGGTTTAACATATGAGAATACAAATTATGTATTTATTTTTATTCGATGCCGAACATCTATGAAGACACACATAGTCTCAAGTTACAATTTACAAGGTTATATGAATCATTGCTTAGCTGTGGCTATGCCATACGTTGATAGTACCAAGTACCTAGCAACGCTTACCATCCACTTTACATAAACGCTAAAATTTATATGAGCTATGTTAACATCTTTTGAAATTGAAATAATATACATGCTGCGATTTTAATTTGAAACACTTAATCAATTAGCGATAGCTGTGAAAGCATGAATAGCACCAGTGCCCAAAATGGATGTTACATCATCGTAACATGACTTTAATGAATAAACTCATTACCTACACATTTCATAGTGATTTTCATTTAATAATATTTCATTTGATCTAATTATCCTTTGTCATAGTGATGATGTATACAATTATTTACTTAAAGCCGTTTTTGCATGAAATAATCCCAGTGTACAAAAAACTGAAGCGCCCAGAATGAGTTGTTTGTTTTTGGCGATTTCACATTTATAGTGATATGCAAAATAACTTGAACAAACTTATATTGGAAATCTTTGACGACATATCCATCTAGTTTGTATATTAATATTGGAAATATACCTTAATTGTTAAGAAAGTTATAAATCATAACAGATAAATATTTTGTATAAAGTGTTCAAAAAACTGAAGCACACGTCTATGCCCTTTAAAAAATATGTTTACTGGTTCGCATAAGGTTCAGTAACAGATAACGACCCTTTTATGAATTTCTTTTATGCAATAAGAGTTATATTTCTAGATAATTTATAGAAATAAACCGACTGAAATTCGAGTGTGTTATTTTCTAGGAAGAATTATTTCGACGTACTTGTGTAATAGGGCGATCACTGTCAAAGTGTAAAAAGTAAACGAATTATGTTTGCTATGTATTTAATGAAGGGCACCCCACGACATATTTTTCAAAAAGTAGTAAAATCAGCTTAAAATGACATTACAATTACGAAGGACAATAAAATAATGGCTTTTGAATATTTTTTTTTTGAATTTTGCAAAAAGGTGTTCCTTTTTCCAAGCCAGCTGGGCTGTTCCTCCTTTTCTAGCCAGCTTGAAACAGAAAAGGAACACATTTTGCGAAAATTGAAATGTTAAATTATACCAAATTGCGAATCATATCTTGCAAATTACAGTTTATCAGACAATTGCAGGCAACTTTGCTCAATTTCAAAATAATTATTCTCACTACATATTGTAAAAAATGAAGAAATAATAAAAAAAAGGACTTCCTCAAACTGCTAAAATCTCCAAGCTAGAATGAATTTTCTGTAAAATTCCAAGCCAGCTGGAAATTAGTGGGGAACACTTTTTTTCGGGGGAACAGCTCGTGAGGTGCTCTTCTTTAATGCTTTAATTTCTTTCATGATTGGAGCATACTGTAACAAGCGGCAGCAGGTTCGCTGATAATAACTGTTATACAGAATCTAGGTGGATACACACGATCCCAGTTCCTCGTTCTCATGAACTACATGTACCAATCACATATCCACCACCCATCGCCCCAAGTTGTAGATTATTACTGTTGGCGATGGATTTGGGAATATGGTCACACTCTAACAATTTTTGAGCATGCGACAGTCGCCAATTCAATAATCGCAAGTGTGGCTTATTTCAAACACGACTTAAAAGATACACAAAGAGCGTTTTAGGGACATTTTGAGTTTCCCTCATCGGAAACACGTTTGGTATGAAACAAATGCTCGACAAACGCTTCCAATGTTGCCAGGCCCTTTATTTTGTATATTTAGAAGAAGTTATTGTTCCTAAGATGAACAATGCATTGATTTCCAGACCTAATTTGTTGAGGTGTGCTTTTGAATACATATACGCTTTGTTGATTAACAAAATAAAGAAAAACATTTATAAAGCTGAATTTTTCTGTTGAAATAGTGTTATTCAACTCAAAAATGCATGAAATATACATGTATATCGATTTTTTTTGTGTTTATGTATACACTTGTAGTTTCATCTGTCATATTTGCAATGTTGAGATACGTTATAAGCTTTTAACGAATCTAATTATTTCATCAAAAAGAGCAGCAGCAACAAACCGTAGAAGTATCTATCAAAGATTGTTATTCTAATTGCCGAAAAAAGGAGGGGTTTCAACTAAAACTTGCTTGCAAACCCCTCGTTAAAGAGTCGTCATTTGAACGTCCTGAATGAAGTCCTAAGTTTACTGACGTTTGGTCGTATTTCAGTAGAATTACATATTTTTTATATAAATGTAAATATTGAATTCGAGCACCTGGTGCAAAAACAAAGGCATAGACGAACAACTATTAGTTTTATGGAATCATCATAACTAAAATCTATGAAACTTATTAAGATTAGCATCTTCAAAGGGAATATAGAATTTGTGCCTGAAACCATCTTAATCATACTTCTATTATAAAACCTTAAATGTGACGTCGAAGTTCGCATTGAAATTGCACATTTCATTAAAATCCAAAAGAGGAAATAGACCTCCTATCATATTCCATGCCTCTTTTCATAGAGCTTAAGGAGGAATGTTCGCCAGATAACAGATCTTATATATCTTTTCTATGTATTGAGACTGTTTTCAATAAAGTTACTATGAATCAAGCATTTGTATCTCAAAATATTTACATATAATTGAACTGCAAAATCAAAGTGCAATTTTGTAAATGCATTAAACACTCAGGATGATTAAGAAAGCATTGTATTCTATCCATTCGTGAAATGTTCTGTTACTTTTAACGTGTTAAATGTTTTCAATTTTCTTCCAGGGGTTAGGTTAAATGTTCCGATAAAAACTTCTGCATTCTCTTTTCATTATTAAACACGAGTATATTGTAAATAAAATTAAAAGTAAGCTTAACTTCTATGCGTAAAGATAATTCATCACGTATGACAAAAAAAACGTCTAGTACCAACCCGGGATGGCAAGCCCCGTTCGCTGTTATATGTCATGAAAAAACGGTCATACCATTTGGTGTCATACCATTGACGTCCGTTTTTAGGCCCCAACCCAAAAGGTTGGGCCCTATAGGTTTGGGGTGTCCGTCCCTCCGTCTCTCCGTCTGTCTGTCCGTCATACTTTTTTGTACAGGCTAGAACTTTATAATCGAAGGTCATACAGACTTGGTTATAGGCTCAAATGACAGGTCTTGGTCCGTAGATGTGCCTTTTGACCATTTCGATAAAACCAACCGACCAGAAGTCGTCAAATTGGCCAAAACAACCAAAATTAGCGATTTTTCGAAACTTGAGCGTTTACTGGCCTGAACTTTCAAGCGGAAGGTTAACAGACTGTGTTATGGGCTCAAATGAAGGGGTTTGGTCCGTAGATGTGCCTTTTGACCATTTCGATCTAAAACACTCGACCGGAAGTTGTAAAATTGGCCAAAATAGCCAAAAATAGCGATTTGTCAAGATTTGAGCTTGTACGGGCTAGAACATTTGGACGGAAGGTCATAGAGACTTGGTTATAAGTTTAAATGAAAGGTCTTGGTCCGTAGATGTGCCTTTAGACCATTTCGGTCTAAAACAACCGACCGAAAGTTGTAAAATTGGCCAAAATAGCGGTTTTTTTCAAGACTTGAGCGTTTACTGGCCAGAACTTTCGAGCGGAAGGTCCTAGAAACTTGGTTATAGGCTCAAATGAAATGTCCTGGTCCGTAGATGTGCCTTTTGACAATTTCGGTAAAAAAAAGACTGGAAGTTGTCAGATTGGCAAAAAAATAGCGGTTTTCATAGAAAATATATTTAAAATCTACAAAATACCATACCCCTTCGAGTTTGGGGGCGGTTGGGGCCTGCTCTTGTTTTACAAACACTTCCTTGTTTTTTTCTGGACCTACCCCTGGACAGTTAACACAAAACAAGAGACAAAATGCGTATAATTATTACAATAATTCAAGGAGGAATGTATATATAATACTTTGAAATATATGACATATAATTGGACCGATTAAAGGCATTCTGGTTAAAAAGTGAATGATATATAACCCTGTTGCAATAGACATATATTTAAGTCATACAGATATTCTAGCCGTACAGATTATTCCACTTGGCAAAGAGGAACTTGGGTAAGTCAAGGTCATCTAGTGAGCTTAGACATAATTGAAAGGCCCTTGCAACAATGGGTTCGGTCCATTAAAACATGTTTCGGAAAATGTATTGCAAGTTGTCGCGTGATTCTAGATCCGTATTGAATAATCGTATAATGCTATGTCGTTGATGCTATTATAATAATTTCAAGCTTTGGTCGCTCACTAATCCTAATATAAATTACAAATTAAATATTCAATGTGTTTGTTTTCTCATAAAGTTATATTGGGACTTAACATACGGTGGCACAGATCCCCTCAAGCGTATTTATACATACATACATACATACATACATACATACCGTATATTTCAGGCATATTATCGCTAGATATATGCGTTGCTTCGCTGTTTATTTTTAATAATTTAATTCATAAAACTTCAATATTGGAAGTTGGATTTAACGAATTCAACTGCACAGATTATGTCATAATTTAGTTTTATTTGAGGGCAAAGTTCAATCTTTAAGTCAATGGAAACCAATAAACAACAAGATATGCTCACATTTCTCAGCACAACAAAATAAATATATCACGCAAAAGTTTTAGTTTTCAGCCTACCATTTACACGTATTTTCTGACCTCGTTTTCTGCTTTATTTATTATTTCGTGATTGTTTTAAGCAATGATATTAATCAATTAGCAGCTATCATGCAAGATACATTAACAATGAGAACAATAATCCGAGATATCTTTTAATTACTAGTCTATTAAATTGATTTTTAAGCATGCAATTATGTGATTTTATATTTGAAGCAAGTTTTAAATATCATCAAAAACATCACCAAATGTTTTCAACCGTCGTACAAAAGCAAATGAAACATCAGGATATCAAGATATCAATGAATAAAAACTTGTGCTTTGTAGTATATTTTGCAAATGCATGGTCGCAGTTTTTTAACGTATGAATTAGCTTAACTGTACATGTATGAGTCATATTTATACAGATGCGACGTAATGAAAAAAAGGCAGTTAAATATAATTATTATGACGGCCAATTGCATTTTTTGCTAACGCAATATAACGCCATACCCTCCCCATCGATGAAGGGAGGGGATATGGAGGGACCGAAGGAATAAGAGAATTCATAAGAAGCGAAACAAAATTCATAGCACCGAAGTGTTTCTTGTGAGAGGCCTAACAGTGTATAAATGAGAAGACGAAGTGCCATGTCGAGGGACTTAAAGTCTGTTATAAATAAGTTGGCACATGCTCATAATTTTGCAGACTTTTAATAAATGGTCGCTGGGTGTTGGGTGCCTATAGATACATGCCCCGAATATATGGGGAACATGGGAATAGTTAAAACCCTTATAATATGTATATTCACTCAACAATACTCACTGTTATTCCAAATCGCTGTCTTTATCAAGGTTTATATGAACCCTAGCTAATACAGTTATTTAAATGTTAGAAATGTTAGATATTTCGATATCATCGTTTTCCTTCAAACTACATTTCAGTCGTATTTCAATGTCCATTGTGTCTTTCACTCGAATAAAATTAACCGTCAAAATGAGATCCCGTCGACTTTTTTTTCGGCTTCGGTATTTGATTCATAAACCTTTTCCTTCGTTCTTAATTATTATCCGGTGAGCACTATCTGAAATACCGAAAATATCTATTGTCTTTTTTAAAATTAGTTGTTCGAAAAAAAACTAGACCCTTACTCTCTATTCTACGTAGTTTTACACTTGCAAAATGGTTATATGTTTTCTCTTTCGATAAAAAAACAATGTATTTATTTGGCATTATTACGGATATTTAAAAAGGGTTTATACACAATGTAGAGCTAGTAATATGAAAGCAAAAAAAAAAAAAAACCGGTCATGCCCCTGCATGTGTATATACATGTAAATAGGGTACTGTGAGATGACCATATATGAATTCTAGTCTATGTGTTTGTCTAGCATTGGGATGATAGTTTTCAATCAGGCATGCCTCTGCATGTAAATATAAATAATGTATTCTATTGGTTAATGACCATATATAGATTCTTGTCTGGGCCCACATGATTAATAGAACTCTATTCTAGTTTGGTCTGAAAATGCCACACAGTGTACACTGTTCTGATTAATCTATTGATAATCAGTTGCACCCGATTTTTCGGAACAAAAAAAGCTAATTTATTTTAAGATTTCAGATTTTAGACCGTCATTAATAGAAATTTTGAACAGATTAGAGAAATTATTTCATTGAAAATTGCCGTGTCGATGCCTGGATCTATTGCAAAGAAAGTTCCAAGATTGCAAAAGAAATAATCGAATAAGGTTCGAAAAACACTGTGCCAAATTATTTCAAACAGACTTTAGCGCCTAGCCACATTGAAAGCTTTTTCTTGCTTTTATTTCCTTAACAAACCTGTCTTCCAACGTATCACCTTTGGGAGACAACAAAAGAACACAGCGAGCCGTTAGGTAGCTTTAACGGCATTTCCAACAAGGAATACAGTGGAAGACAGGTTTGTTAAGATAAAAGCAAGAAAAAGCTTCCAATGTGGCCAGGCCCTTAAATAGTGATATTCTATACTAAGCGTCAAAAGTATCTAATATTATGTTTGGGAATTTCTGAGAGCTACATAAGATATTGTTAGTGTCAACGAATTACAAATAATTACAATACTATATGTTATAAATACTTGCTACAATTTTCAGATCAATTGAAAAGCAGTTAATGTCTAAAATAATCACTTAAAGCGTACTGGGGTCAAAATCAAAAGTCACAAAACGCCATACCACTGCACATTTCATGGAGGCACTATAGTTACATCAATCGGTGAATGCTTCAATGGTTGCTATACAATAATGTTGATTTTTTTTTCAACGTGTCTAAATCATATCACATGTGCACTTTTTGATAATCATATTCAGTTAAAAGGTTGATTTGTTAAAATTTTCAAAAACTGAAAAGCAAAATGTTAATTAAAAAACAATAGAATAAAAATTCAATAGAAGGAGCGATCGCATTTTGGCGATTGCAAGACGATCTCACATTCAATATACGGCTTTCTAAAGCATTATTTTCAAAATAATTGTTTTCTAAGTAAATAATGAAACTGCTTGAATAGAATAACGGTTATTCAAGAATGCTCCTTAAAGAAAATGGATGGTTGCTTACCGTTTGAACCAAAAATCCCACGTTTAGGCTCTCATTTAATGGTGAATCTATCACATATCGTAATTTTTGTTATCTTATCCAAATATTCACGAAATGTTATTCTTGCTCAAGCAACTAGAAAATCATTTTGATATGAAGTGTGTAATCGTTCTAACATTCAGTTTGTAATTTTCAAATCCCCATAACTCGATCTGTATAATGGCTTCTGCGATTTACCATTTCTTCTTATCAGACAAGGATTTGATATAACAAACAAAAACACTTCCAAGTGTTGATAAAATATTGGTAAATATGATATAGACATGTTGACAATAACCATCATTGGATAGCAACCATCGAGACATTTACTATAGGGTAACCAGCGAGCTTCATTCAACTGTGCAGTGGTATGGTGTTTTGTGACTTTTGATTTCGACCCCTGTATGGTTTAAGTCGTTATTTTATGCATTAATAGACTTTCAATTGTTCTGAAAAATTCAGGAAGTGTTAACAATATATCATACTTAAATAATGTCAAATGAAATAAGAGTTCTAGAAATTCACTTAAAACTTAGAATTTTTCATAAATAATATTAGATACTTTTGACGATTAGTATATATTGTTACAGAAAGAACCGAGGTGTCTGAAAAGGGTCGTCATGAGAAGGGCCGAAGTGTCCAACATTTGACATGGTTTATTATCCGTTACTTATTTAACTGAATGTTATAATATATTAATTAAAAATAACTTCATTTTTTTTATGAATCGTTATTTCATTGAATATTAAGCGATAAAACACTACAAATGTAATAATGATTGATAAAACCGTTAATAAGTGTTCAATTCTGATTTTATGTGAAGCCTACATATGGCTGATATTGATATTTCCGATGGGTTTTGTAAATAATGTGAATTTTATTACAAAAGAAAGCCATAGAACAGATTGAGTTCATTTCGGGTTTGAAAGTAACAACCATTTAAGCAGCAAAAACTAAAAATAATTCAACGTGTGAATATTTAAATAGAAGAGGGCTTATATTTTTTCTGCATTTTATTTATAAGCACTTAAAAAGAGAAAATTACACGTGTAACAAGACAGATTGCTGTTGCGATTTCGATTTAAACATAGATTGAAGAACTTTTCTTCGACTATCAGTTCCATCTGATATGTATATTCGTACCTTTTTATTTTTAATCAGTGTGAAAATGGCTTTTTCTATTTTTTTTTGCGTGTTCATCTTGTGTTAATAACGTTGTCTAAAGTCATCGTCCTATACCAAAATAGTGTTTTTGTTTTATATAGTATCAAGACATAAAAACCTTATATAAATGCATGAAACACTTATATTAATGATCATAAGTAATATATTTATTTATATCAATCTACAATTTCTCTTATTGGTATGATGCGCGCATTATGGTAAGGATACGCGTTTGTGGATTTTTTGGCGACACTGCGAAACTCAAAGAAAACACTGTAAATCCTGCGATATTGGCTTTACTATATTTTCTTAGCATTTTGCACTATCGCTGAACAAATCCGCAACCGCCCGTCCTTACCATTAAAATAAAATCAATAAAACACAAAAAAAATGGAACCAAAGCGTAGAAACTAATGTTTTCTCATTTTCTGGTTAAAGTCAGGTTGAAAACCAGTTGACCGATTTTGCTTTTATTAATTTAATTGTTTTTTTTTAAGATACTGCAAATATATCATATTTGCATTAGGAAATTACGCATGTGCAAGTTATTTTTAAATTTGTGTTCTCATATGCGGGGTCAGAAGTTATAAGTCAAGTCATTTTCAAATTCACCGGTTTTCATGAAATTAAATCTCTAAAGAATACAACCTTGTAGATCTAATATATAGTTTTTGGGATTTCCTTTGCAACCTGTCTAATATTACTTATAACCTTGCATGCATGCAATCATTTTATCAAGGTAATAATATTGTCAATATGCAAATCATACTCGTACATAATGGTAATTTCATAA
>LQRL01090123.1:38024-54693 GCA_001703475.1 Hydroides elegans
AATACTTTGGAGGAAAATGTATGTCATTACTTTTTTACGTGTAATATAAGACAAATTCGTGCAACTTTCGAATTAATACCTGTAAAATATTTCACAAAATTTATTTAAATTTGATATTCGAAAGCCTTGATACGATCTTTGTGAGACGACTAATCACTTGTATTAATTCAAATAATAACACCAATCGGACAATCAAATAATAACACCAATCTTATGTACATGTTTTAATTACATTGCATTTTTTCTTAAACATGCCCTTGCCTGTATATAGTGTTTGCAACCAATTATAGTTTTCAAAGGTTTTCTTTCGTTTAAATTAAAGCATATGTGTTGTGTTAACACGAGTCTTGGGAAGCAGTGTACTAGTTGGTAAAACAATATTTCTTATCATGTTAACAAAATACACGATTTTTCGTTGCAGTTTAAGGGAGGAAATGGCCAATCTGAGAGAAATGTTTCATTTTCGTGTGAAAGTGAGGCACAACCGACCAGGTTTCTGATTTGGTCACATAGCTACAAATTAATTCACAATCAACCCACAACAATTCACAACGAAAAAAAAAACGTTTATTTCATGTTTACAACAACAAAAAAATGGATGGTGGAAACAAATGGCACGATATGTTTCTTATGTTATCGCAGCAGACCACGTCATAGTATTTTTTTTCAGTAGGTTGAAAATACAATAAAACAAGGACCACTGAATGACTTTTTTACATTGCACATTCGACAAAAAAAAATCTACCGTTTTACTAAAAATGTCCGGTCAATTATATAATTGTGAGCTATATATTATTCAATATATTAAACAAATATCAATTTACTCACCAGTTCTCTCTTGAGCCATGACAGCGCATAACTAATAGACTCCATCCGGGACTCTTCGCTATCACTCTCACTCTCATCGCTGTCCTGTGGCCTCGGCACCAGTCTGTCCCCATTGAGCGCCTTCAGTTTGCCCAGGTGATCACTGTTCAGCCGTTCCTTCCAGAGCATATAACTGGGTCTGCGCGTTGATAGGTTGAGCCGCGTTGCCATGTGTTTTAGTTGATCCAGGTCGGTTTCCTTTTTGTGATGCGACAGTTTGCGTTTGAACGAGGGGCTGAAATGGCGCGGGTTGGGTGCTTGGTATTGTGGTGGGATATCCGGGAGTAGTTTGATAGGGATAGTCGGAAGTTCGGGTTGATCATAATCGGAATCCTCGTCCTCCAGGCACGTGATATTATCCAGCACCCGTAACCGCGGTATGCGCAATTTATGCGGCAATCTCAAATTGGGACTACTTTCGGATTTCTTTAAAGGCGGAGGAGTTTTGTCCTTCTCTGTGGTCTCATTTTCCACACTGATCGACCTCTGTGGCGGTGAAAGTGATGATATATCAACGATATCATCCTCAGCAATATCGCTAAGATCCAGTTTTTGTGGCGCCTCTTTCGGGTCCATTATTGAACCATCGTCGCTATGGGAATCACTGCTACTGTGAACACAATGTAGGTTATCCAAATCAAAGCTACGCGTTTTGCCCTTATCACAAGTCACTTCGATGTCAATCTGATGTTCATTAGGCTTCTGCTGTTGCTGCTGTCTCACCTTCTCAGATGTAGTGCCTATATATAGAGCACTCGATTCGTGATTTCCATTAATTCCTCGTTCTTTATCAGTTTCTTTTGCACCACTTTGAAATGCGTCCAGGGCTGACGCTGCATTGTCTATGTTGATTATTCGCAGCGCTGCAACGTCTGTAAGTCCGGATTCGCTTGACCCCAATGCGTGTTTAGCATAAACACTCAGTTCTCCTTTTTTATGATTTGGCGGTTGATCAATCATGATCTCGATATTTTTCCCCTTTTTATCTTGCTTATTATCCGTGGATGACTTTCGAGTGGATATGTCTTTATCAAATTCTTTATCCGGTGAGCGCAATCCATTGTGGGTCACTGCATTAATCGCTTGTGTTTGGCCCTCGTTTTCCTCACCTTCCAAACTGTCAAGCGAGTAATTATGCGAATCGGAATCCTGATCCGATTCGTTATCATTGTCTTGGGGTACTAATGGTAGAATGTTCTCACGCGTTAACATATTAGCGCTAGGTCTATTACCCAAGTCCTCGAATTGGGGGTCCCACAAAGTGGGCACAATCTCAAGCCTATTCGTAGAATTACTTGGAATTTGTTGTTCCATATTTTTTGTGCATTGCATAGTCACTTTTGAGTGAATTAACTCTTCAACTTTTCCAAAGCTGAATTCCATGTTCCCTTCCTTCACATGCAGCACTGTAGACGTGTATTGAAACGAGTGCGACTCCTTAAAACGCCGATTCTCTTCATTGCTTAACTGATTCTCCAAGTGCCCCTTTAGCTGTTGAGAGTCTATATCAACTGGGTTTAGGTTTGTATGATTTTCTCCTTTATTAGATGAAGCTAATGCCCTCTTATCTTTACCTAATTCTTCATTTCCTAAATTATACTGACAGTCTGTTTTTGAATCGTTTGTTCGCTTACGCAAACCAGCTTTCAATGCGGCAATATGTTCATTATTGAAATCGCTACTATGAGAATATCCATCATGTCGATTTCTTAATAAATCACAATTCGCCGCCGCCTTTTCACCCCCAGTGAACTTGTTATCTTGGCAGGAAACCTTATTGTCGTCACTCAAGATTGCACGCCTGTTGCCCTTTGCGTCTACATGTATAGCTCTCCCATCATCTTCTTGTTTTCTACTTATTGTCAAGTCTTCATTACTTAATGACAATGTCTCCACTCGGCTCCTCTCCGCTTGGTCACCAACGAAATCTGGAGTGTTTTGGTCTTCACCTTTAATCACTATATGATTAATATTACTTTCGTCGTGTGTAACGTCTATCACGCGGCCACAATTGCGTTGCTTTTTTATACACTCTCCTTCTTCGTCGTTACAGGTAACCCGAGTTTTCCCTATATCAGTTTCGCCAACCTGATATTTTTTCTCATTATTCCCTTTTTTGTGTGCTGTAATATCATTACATGTACACTCAGAATTGCAATGACAGGATAGTGGTATCAGTTGTTTATCCAATTTCTGCGCCCCTTCATAATCATGTGGGCCATCGGTGTCAGTTTCCTTAATACTAGGTAAGCAGAACGACTTCAATCCCCCTTTTAAGACCTGTCCTTGTATTAGTTTAGGCGGTGATGACAATATCTTAGAGGGATCACTTTTTGCATCATCGTTACTGGTTAATCTCTCTATGATTTTCTTTAAATTAACACCAGCTAATTCCCGCTTTGCCTTTGCCGGGCCTGTGGTGGAAAATGTCACGAATTGCGTTTCATTTAAGGTGTTTTTTAAATTAGATTTCGATGTGACATTTGCTGGCAGAGATCGACCCGTTTTTGAAATGTCGTTGCTTGTTGTCGTCTCAACGACTGAATCGCAAGTGCTACTTAAAGCCTCAATTTCGCAAATATTTTCTTTGGCGTCCTTTAATTTCGAGACATCTGATCTCGTCACTTTAATATCAACTCCTTGTTTGGTTGCTTTATTAACATAAGCGATGTGCGTTTTATCACGACAGTCTAATTCAAAACTAGAATCCGATTTATCTCCTTTCGAATGCACATGTACCAATGATGGTTCCACTGAATCTGCCTCCACATTTATCGGAGACTCAATCGCGTTGCTATGCAGTTGCGTTTCCTTGGTTACAAGTTCTGTGTCACTCCCTCCTTGCTCCTGTGGTCGCGCCTCGTTGGAGTAGCGTTCTGTGGAGAGTTTTCTCGCGGTCTCCTCTGATATATGAGGTGCAGTCACTACCCCGAAACGTCGACGCATCTTTGTTGCAATCTCAGAGAACTATATGATCAGTCCGTCTCCAACAATGACTATAATTACTCGATATCTATAATTAGCGTTCGACGCAACTTTGAAAACTGTTGCTTAATTTTAGCGATTAGTTTACACTTCAATCTATCACACATCAAAATCGACAGAAATTCGACAGATTGTGATCTTAGCTATACTTTAGTGTTGCGTATATTTGCTTTTCAAGATACGTTGATAATGACTACGTACAAGGTTTATTCCAGTATTTATTTTCGAACACGTTAAGACTATAATTGTGTTATTGTATTAATTGGAATGCACTTGTCTGAGACTAATGCTCCATATAATGGTGTTGTAAATAATTGTTCTATTTTAAGCTTTATTTAAGATAAGTATCCAAATGGAGTTATCGATGTTTGTTCTCAATAGTTTCTGATGACCATATTATTATAAAAATAATATGATATTTCTTGGTCAAAATAATTTTTTAAATATCTCTAAATACTTAAATTATATCATTGTAATTTTTCTTCTTCACAATTACATACAAAAGCATGAGTAAAATTCAAATAAATATTCATTTTTTATCCAAGTTGTCTAAAAAAAGTGCATTTTAGTCAACACATTGCACATACATGTATGTGTTATTTTTGTCAAAACACGTTTAGATAGAACTGTACTTATATAATTTGTTTCGTATCAATGATATACATTTTTATCTATTTTCCTGGTACCTTTATTATATCCTATGAACTATCATTTTAGAATTCTTGTGGTATCAAATTAGCCGTATCATAACCATATTGAGTGTACAATTCCTTTTGTCGTTTTCTATGTGTTCAATTTACTAGATAAAAGTCCTTTTGTTGAACAGCCTTGAAGAAAAATACGACTACAAGAAGACTCTAGATAACATGCAATTAATCATACTAAATGACCATAGTTATGACAGTTTTCATTTACCAATTGACTTTAAATTCTCATACATTCCATCCTTCCGGCGTCCCCCTTAATCTGTAATTACACTTCATAAGTAGATGGTTTGATTCAAGACTCTCACTTTCGGTAAGGTCAAGCAGTAGAATGCCAAAAGGGCGAGACCTTTAAAGAGGCATTCTTCATTGATTTCTAATTTAACTCTTGACTAGTCACAAGACATGCTGTAATATAAGTAACTGCTCGTAGTTGAGCTGCCTGGGAGGGCTTATCAAACTGCAGTTTATCAATTATTTACCAGCCACTTTTCCTACATTATATCGATAAGCCTGCACTTCGTTATGTTTTATTTACGAAATATCTTTACACTCCTGGCAGCGTTAGTAATAAGAAGATTTGTTTTATCAACAATTTGCCGTTATACGTAATTCAGAGTATTAATTTCGCCAGTCTTGAGTCAATACTCTGCATTCGTATATATCTTTGATATCACAGCACTGCATATAAACCCTAGGGCAGTGAAAACCTTAAGGTAAATATCACTGCTTCATTTAATCAACTCAGTCAAAAGGTTACATATGTGTCTAAAAACATACTTCATTTACATGTACAGCACATATGCTCCTTATGCAAACTGTATATCCTGTAACTGTTAAACATGCCGTTCCCCTGTTCAATATGTTTTATTTTTTATGTATTTATTTTGAAATCTCAATATCGTGGCTATATATCCAGAACTATATTGCCTTCAATAAATATTTACTTTCTCTTGAGGGTAGTATTAAGTATTTATTATATAAGCGCATGTAACTTTGCAAACTTAAACTAAATAATTGCTCTGAATATAAGATAAAATAAATTAAGGATTTAAGGGTAGATGAATAGCATGTAACGAACACTCTTCATGTTAAATGCTCTGCTTGAAAAAGTAGTATTAGGCATCAATTTTCTCCCTAAGTTGTTCTATATACTATAATTTCACTTTATACTGTAATTTTATTCTTACGTTCAATTCAGAGAGTTGGGAGTCCAATTTCGATATCATTTATTGCCATCAAGCCAGTCGAAAACCTTCTACAAATGATATGAGGGCGACTGAATCTGAGCCACGTTTACTAGAACAAAGATTCATGTGAAACATCGCTTTTACGATGCAACTAAGGTTTTATATTTTTACATAAAGTCTTCTGAATTTAATGAAAATTCTTAAATCCACCAAACTGTTTACATGATTTGTGTTGAATATATATATATTTATCATATAAAAACATATATACGATATATACATGTACAAGTATATTATTGTATGTGGTTGAACAGAAAGTTACAAATTTCAAATAAAACATTCAAACTCCACCAGCTTCACATGAAATGTAAACGATAAAGTTTCACTAAAATTACATTTTTTGAGAAACTGCCTTGGTGCACTTACCCCTTCTTCTTTTACCCCTTCAGTCAGACATGTCGCCAAAAATCACTCAGCTTACTCTTACAGATTTTGAAAATATGGTAAATAGGACGTATCTTGTGAACAGAAAATGTTTTTTTTTAATCAACGTTTCAAAAACGTAAACAAAACGTAATTTGCCGTAAAAAAAACGTTCTAATAGCGTGAAGAAAAAAGTATTCTGTTTATAGTCCTGGGTCAGCGCTATGAGACCTGAAACAATACACATACATGTATAATAATTTATCGGAGTTATGTGTTGTTTGAATTAATTTGATTTTTTTTTAAAAAGGAGCTCATCCGAAGTCAAAACTTGTTTCGAATACAAGTCTTAAGTACCGTCCACACTGCACTCACTCGCTCGCTTTTGCAAAAGCGAGCGAGCGAGCAAATCCATAAGTTTGCTTATTTTGATAGTGCCCGTCCACACTGCCCTCGCTCGCTCGCTTTTGCAAAAGCGAGCGAAATTTTTATCAAATTTCTATCTTGCTGGCATTTTCACAGAAGAGAAAAGATAAAAGGTTGCATTTCCTACTATTTGTATTTTTTCTGGCATTTTGTAACAATAAAACCCATTATAAAATATGTGTTAATAGCATAAACAATATTTGGCTTAAAATAAGAATGACATTAAGATATAAAAATATAACTAAGATGCACTTGTTCATTTAAGATTTATATAACAAAGCACAAAAGGAGTTTTTTATTCTTAACCGAAAAGTAACGTATCAGTATGTGAATGTTTTTATTCTGCTGGCAGTTCTGTGCAAAGTTGCTGGCACAATAATTTTGTTGTTCCTTGCTGGAAAATTAAGAATAAAATCTTTCCATAACTAAAAATAATTGTCAGGTTTAAAGAAGTTAAGAGTACATTTCCTGCCAAATAAAGTAAAATTGGACACTTTGGGTTCTTCTGAAATGATCCCCCTTTTTTACATAGCAATTTGCAAATATATAGGTCTTTCGAATTTTAGTTAAATGATTACTGTGAACTAAAACCCTTCAAAATGGTTAAAAATTGTTAATATAATGTTTAAGGTCTTCAATACTCTCAGCGAGCGAGCGAGTGCAGTGTGGACGGTGCTTAAGAATGGTGGCTTTGTTCATAATGTTTTTGCGACGTCGAAAGGATGTTGTCATTCTGTCCTATATATTATTGTCCGTGTGACTTATACCGTCTTGTCGTTGGGGGAGCACCTGTTTCGTCAGCCATGACACGACCTTAGCAAACTGTTGATCCTAAGTTCTCGACGACAAAACGTTCATGTATGATCAAATTTACGAACATTGTAGTCCCCGTTTCTAACGGAGTAGGACTTGCTTTTGTTCATCCATCGTCGCGATATGAACTGACATCTTCGATAGAATTTTGCTATAATAGAGTTAATAATAACGCGAATTATTGTACTTTGGATGCCGTATCAAACGCGACAGCAAACGAAAACGATTCCTTAAGTTATCGAATCTCATCCTATATAAACCTAAAAATGTTTTTCCAAAATGCCACAGGTCATATTACGACATCAGAAATAACTATAATTTAATCAATATATTTGTCACTTTGAATTAATTAAGTTGATAATATAAGATACTTCGAGAGGGAGGTTGTTAATATTTGGAAAAGCAAGAATGAGAGCCAATAGAATGACAAGCAAGGCAAAACTTTAGTTATAGGACCATCGAGGTCATTTGTCAGCGAATGAAACAAGGTAGAAATCTATCTAACGAATTTCAAAACACAAACAATAAACAAATATAGGCATATATGGGCGGTCATTTTCTAAACATGTCCAAATCAGGCCAATAAACATAGACTGTTTTGCGAGCATCCCATATAAGGCTTGTATTATGCTGTTTGACCATGTATGCAGTGTGTATGCAGAACTATTGAACGACGTCGTTTCTATGCATACGAGATATCGGCTGAATATTATGCATTTCGTTTATTTGCTGTTGATAAAAAAATGTAAGAATTTTTGAAAAGACATTGACAGGTGTGGCAAAATTCGGCAAAAAATACAGCGTTTTTAGATTTTAAAAAGACAAAAGAATAAAAAAGTAATTTGAGATATAAGTGGTTTGTTACGAAATTTTATATGGTTTAATATCATTTTACCTCATCATATACCTCATCAAAATGGATCTTAACGTGGAATGGACAGGTTGACTTTAATTAAACATTAATGTCCATACATTTATATGACATTGAGATTTGTCTGGAGTGAATTTACTCACTGGACATGAGTTTATGGATTTTATTTCATGAACCTATTACGTAATTTTATCCCATTATTGGACTTTTATGGGCGCACATAATCATTGATATTATGATAAAATTCTATGCGCTCATCTATTTATTCTCAGCGTTGTAAGGAAAATCTAGTTTTATCAACGGTTAATTCACATGAATATCAGCGGTTAATTCACATGAATATCAATGTGTCTAGCCTGGACCATAAAGCATTTACTAATATTTAGCCAAATGTTGCGTGATTTGAAAACAAATTTAAACTATGTGTAAAATTAACCGATTGATTTGTTCTTTTTATTGCAAACATAGAAATAACGTTATTGTGTGTTGTGCGTTTGGCAAGAAATGCGCTTATTCAATGTCGAGAGGTGGCAATAACGAACACATCATCCTTTTACGATGAACTGGGCATAGGGATGAGATGTCTAACAGATCAAGGCTCATAATGGGGCGCCTTATCCTTTGGGCCGAGTTGGTAACGTAATTGGACGACCTGCTTTGGGGACGAGTTCATCGGTTTCCGTATCAGACCATAGTGTATGGCCAAGTCAAGTGAGATGTGTTTTACTTTGCTTTTGGTATGACAATTTAACTATTTATCGTGGCTTATGGCTAGTATCCCCATAGATTTATTTCTTGGTACACTGCTTTGAGTTCGTCCAGTAATGGTGACGCCCACACAGATGTGTAGGAGGGGAATCAATCTCAACAGTCCCTACCTTGTCATTCCCTCTGTTCCGTCTTCATCCCCATTTTCCAGCTTGGTTTGAAGTCCTCAAACACGTCATTCTATGTACATTAACTGCTCGATCCCTCCAAGTTCATCAGATGTGTTTGCAATTGCACCTTTGTTTGGGTGCAACTAGGATAATGGCATTGTTTATATTTTTAGGATAAATGTAATATTTATAGAATCGAACTTACTGATGATTGTGCCCTCTTAAAAACTGTAATGAATGATTTTTGTTTCAATGTAAATTTCGATAAAACTATATGATGATAGACACTTGTGATATTGTATCCTAATATCATTTGCGTGAAATATACATGAAGTGCATCCCATGTCACATTATTTGAGAAGTAAAATTATATTAAAACAACTTTATAAAAACGAACAAGAGCAAAATTATCTTTTGGAACATAAGTATTTTGCAAAAAGGCGTCATTTTTTTCCAAGCCGACAAAGCTGTGTTTTTCCTTCGAGTAGAAAAATAACACGTTCTGTGAAAATTTTAATGTTGACTATATATAACTATACGGAATAAAGAATTCCTCAAAAAGGTTTGCCCCAAACCTCCAGGCTAATGTGAAATTCGTATGTTTATATATAAGTTTTTCATTAAATTGAAAAATCGGGATATTTTGTCGCATTATCCCACTCGGCAAGCAACCTCCCAAGAACGTCCTGACCACGTAGTTTTACGTCCCGACGTCCGCGGCGCAAAAAGGACGTCGCTACGATGTAAAAAAATCGGCAAGACGTCCACGGACGTTTAGCGGACGCCCTACTTAGGGCCCGTATAAAAGTTTTCCCGACTTTCTTATTCGTCGCGAACTAAGAAAGGACGTTGCATCGACGTCGCGTCCGAATCGGACGTACGCATTACGTTCTACGGACGCCGGGACGTAAAAGGACGTCCGGAAAACTTTCATACGGGCCCAAAGTAGGTCGTCCTCTCAACGTCACGTCCGAATGCGACGTACTATGGACGACCCTTGCCGAGTGGGAAATGACGTGACTATCAACACGTCCGCACGACGTCATTAATAAGTCGTCGTGATGAAGTGTGATGACGTGAAGGGTTGTTAATATGACGTACCATTAACCTCGCGATGTGACGTTGCATTGACATTGTATTCTGGTTCGGACGTGATTCGACGTCTCAAGGACCCCAGTTAAGGACCAGCTTACGGTTTGAACTTACTGCTAAATAGCATTGCGCGCGAATATCCCTCCAAAAAAATTATATATATATTTTTTATTTTCAACACTTTTCACTTCGAAATTTGTCGTTTTCATATTTGAATAACATGGTCCAGTTGAATATCTATCATTTTCGCCAAAACAGTTTATTAATTTCATGGTCAGGGTGCATCGCTTAAAAAAAATGATAAGGAAAAGCTATGATGCAATATTTCTGTATTGCACCCGGACTATTTTCCTATTGCACTTCCGAAATCAAATTTTCATAATAAAACAATATAAAGATGAATTAATGTTAAAATAATTGATTTCACATATATTATTCTATTGTCCAAGATTATTTATAAGCATAACATTTTATAATCCATCCTGATTGTCAATAATATTAAAGGTATTATATAATCGCTCACTATGACATGGCAAAATTTTATTTTTTTTCAGTAACGATTTCTTTGCTATTCCATGTAATAAATGGAATACAATATTCAGATTCAATATTGTTAGGTATTAATTGCACTCAGGGGTCATTCGGCTTCGATGCATCCAATTTGACTTCTTCGTGCAATAAACACCGAACAATATTGAACCTTCATAAGGTATTCCCATAATATGATATTTATATAGAATATATTTAAGACAACCAAAAATGCGCGAGCAATTTTAGTAACGTTAGAAAATGATGTCCTTAAAACATTCATAAACGACGAAACATAGACGACTTTAGGACGCCTTTTACTGCATGTTCTTTTGTGTTCTGATATTGACGGTGATGCGGCGTCTTAAAATTACGTCCGCCAAAATTACACCTGGGCTCAATATAGGATCAAGAAAGGACGTGCCTAAACTACGTCAAAAGGACGTGAATATGACGAACCTTTGCCGTTTGGGATATGCAAAATGAAATAAGGGTAATTGTGCATAATTTTGGGTAAATTGTCCAAAATCAGTTCCGTTGACCAGAAACTTGGGTGAGTTGTCCATGAATTCGGGTGAGTAAACCTATTTTTATTTGGGTGAGCTAGTTTTCGGATGAGTTGTCCTGATACCAGAAAAAAATATATGTCACTGGTCTACAATTAAACAACATTAATTAATCATCTTTCTAATATGTATTTCTTTGTTTGATTATATGCTATAAAGAAGAGAAATACATTTAGAATTATTTTTAAAGTTTTTTTTTAAATATGTATTTATACAATCATGCATCAAATATAATTGGGAAATAATGAAAGATTACATTTTCTTAAAATATCAGATCTAAAAAAAAGATAATTAATAGCGCTAGAATATTCATTCTCGAACCAGATTTCAACAATCGAAAAAAATGTCACATTATCTACTCAGCAATATATCTGTATCTGGATCGTCTGAGTTATCATAGATTAATTTTGGTTACCAAGTATATAATAAATAACTGGGCCACACCTTGTTTGAATAAATGGTTTTATTCGAAATGATAAGATGGAAATCAGTTTGAATACCTTATCATTATTCACATATTTATTGGACTATATTGAATATCAACATATCATCACATGAATAAATGGGAAAGAGGCGCTCTTCAAATATGACGCTCTCTTGAGGCACTGGTAACTGGCCCCATTGCTACATATCACCAAGGAGACAAAGCATAAATATGTACAAATGAATCGAGTCATGGCAAAATCGCCATTGTAAAAAATGAATGGTTTTATATAAGTAATTGGCTATAAAGATGCTATTCTGCTTAATGGCAAATTAGAATCCAAAAAGGAAAATAAAGTATAATGGATATAAGAATACATATGGATTTTAAAATAATTGGATTCGAAATTATTGGCTAGAAAGTTTTTCAATTAAAACTTTAAAGGTATGAATATTCTTTTTTTTCTATGATGAATATAGTCATATTATCATGTTTCTAAATTCTGTGCGTAAATAAAATCCGTTGATGTATTTTCTACATATAAAATGAATAAAAGTACGTTGTTAAAATTAAAATTTAACCTGCCCTGTTACCTGCTGAAATGGTTTTAATCACAATCGTAAATCAAGTATGACGTCACAATTACATTACTGGCCATTTCATATAACTAATTTATGAAAGCTTGAAATTCAAGCTTGTCACAAATAGATTCTATTCATCATTTTAATAAATAAGAGTTGATAATTTTAAGTAAATGAGTTTATATGTTCATGTCTCTATATTTCATGTGAAATATAAATTATTGATTAGTATTATATAATATTTCGAATTTTAATCGGACTAGTTTGATGTTTGAACTGTTAAATTATCGATTATCTGCTAAACAAAGATGTTACACCTGGTGATGTTATTTTTAAAATAATATTTGTTTCTTATATTATCTTTCAGATACACCGCAAACAACCCTTATGGGCTACACTCATGGCTAGCAGAAAGTAATGGGATATATAAATCCAATAGTGTTAAATACGGAAAATACTATTGGACCGGGTTAAGATATTTATTTTGAGAATCACAAGAACAAATCTCATAACACATCGTCATGGGCGATTCAAAAACAATTGTAAATGACGTTCCTTGTGAAGACCCATTACATACAACGGATACATCTGCTCAGCACTCACCGGAAATACAAGAATCGAATGCCGACAAAGGAGTTCAGTTGCGTGCAACTACTTTTGTTCAGGACATAGCTGAATCAAAGAATCTGTTGGGCATACCACTTATGAGACGGAATACAAAGGATTGTCTTTTTCCTCAAATAACAGAGGCCAAGGATATTAATGAAAATGAAAGCAACACAAATAAAGAGACAGTATATGAGGACTATTCACATGGTGAAACTTCATATCCCACTATTATTATTGGTTCTGAGGAAACAGCGGTGCAAACCTCATCGACAGGTGAGCCGTATACGTCTAACAATGCCCCTGATTGTGACGTAGAAATTAAACGTCAGACGCAAAATGACTGTCGCGAAAGTGATGACGTAATAAATGACAATAATGCCGTGGGAAATAATGAAACAATTCTCCCAACAAATGACGACAGTATTTCATCCCAACAAAGCACTAAAGAGAAAACTAGTTATCAACTTTTCGAAAAAGACGTAACTTATGACCAGATCGATATGTACAGTATCCCACAAGAAGTCCGAGAAATACCTAACCATCCTCTAATGAATGCTCTAGACACAGAGGAAGATAGAGCGGTTCGTGAAAATCCCGATTGTACCGGTGATGCCACATCCAAGGTAGATTACGCAGATGATGTTTTTACAGAACGATCTACAAATGAATTGGTCGCAGAAAGCTCATCAATGACCAAAACAGATCGCAGTGGGAACGACGAAAAAGCTTCGAGTAAGCCATCCGAACCTGATCTTATTCGCGTGTCGTACAATTTTGAGGAGGAAGTCTCCGAAGCAAAGAATGATTTCTTTCTAGAGAAGTTATCCAGTAGTGAGGAAAAGGAATCGCGCGCAAACCAACCAGAAGTTGGCGAAGGTGATAACATCGATAAAAACGAAACGGAATTCGATGAAGATCACGAAGACGTTTTCTATTCATCGGATAGTGATTTTAGTGACAAAGAAAAAGGAAATAAGTCGTTGACATTTTCTAAAAATCCATCGGTTGACCATGACACTTTACGTACAAATGATCACGGTGACAGCATATCGGGACGGTCTGCAGAAAAATCGCTTGTGTCGGATAATAAAGAGGATTCACAAAGGTCTATGGAAAACCAAGAAACAAAGCTCAGTAACACTGGTTCACAGAACTCGCTAATGAAGCACGCAGTTTTACCCCCAATTGAGCAAGACGAAGAACCAAAGAAGAGCAAAAAGAAAACAAAGACAGTGACGCCTGTGATACGACAAAAGACTAATGTTAAACTTTATCACAGTGACAAAGAACCGACACGAACAAGAAGACCACATGTGCCTCATCAACTTAAAGCCGAAGCCCTTTGGTGTGATGGTCTTTTAGAAATTACATTAAGAGGCCCTAAGAGTGCTCTTCCACCGATGGACAAACAGCAATCCAAGAATGGCAAGGCCACCCCTATGTACCCGATAGATATAAAAGTGAACTTTATCGAAACGAAATCGCTACCGAAAGTACAGAAAAGCAACAAAAAACCGCGTCATGGATTAACGTTCACGTACAATCAATATTCAAAGCCTCCTCCCGTGCGTCGATTTAGCGATGGAACGTATGATCTGGATGTTATTCAATCCCGAGCCCGCGGTGCACCATTCATTACTAAACTAACTCCCGACAAGACGAAACGATTATCTCTTAACCAACTTCCAACACTACGCAAGATCGGTGGCAATCAGATGAGTTCTCACAAATTGGCTGCGTCCTATGGTTTTACAAGAAGTCGTACCATTTCTTCTAGTGACAGATAAGAACATTCGGATTTTCTGTATATCTATATGTGCGCTCCATGTGTATGATGGGCATCTATAGTAACATAAGATGTTTGAGGTGTCATCTACTCACGGTTGTTTTATTGACTGTCAATCATATAGTACAAGTACAAGACGAATATCTAATAAACAATCTCAACATTTAGTGCAATCACTGTTATATGAATTGACGTATTGTTTAATGATTACAAAATGTTTACAAAAGTATGTTTGGGCGGTGAAAATGTTTTACCCCGGGTAATTTGCTTAATCTCTAATAGTGTCGGGTGCTTATTAAAATGCTAAGACGGTTTATTGAAAATGTGATTCGTTTTAATATATAAACACTTTTGTGAATTTGCGTTTTAACAATTAATTTGCGTTTGAAAATAGCAACAATATCGTTTTAAATTGTAGCTTTCAATCGAAAACAACCCGAAAAGCTTGAATTCGCATTTATTTAATGCATGCACATTAGTCGTTAATGAAATTCATTGAAATTATATTTGCAATAATGGTTGATTCATTTACATCATCATTCGGGCTAATGCTTTTATAAAATCTACCTTGTGATATATTTTTTGCATAGTTATTGGCTTTTTCTAAGACTTTTTGGAATCATTTATTGTTTTTATTAATTTTTTATTGGCCATTATCTAGCTTTTATTATTTGCAATTTGTACCATATATTCCTGTGTATGTCAAAAATTAGCCTTACAAAAATCGTATAAATGGTTGGTTCTAGCTTCAACTGTTAAACTAACGCACTTTGAAATGTTTCTATTTGAAATTGGGGAATGCTAGGGCCTGGTCACATGAAGAGCATTTTAGGCTGCTTTTGACAACCCCTCAGTGTATTCGTCTTAAAACAAGTCTACCTTTTCAAAACACCATGGACATTGTAGAGTTGTCTAACATTATAAAATACGGTGTTTGATAGGGAACAATCTTAAATGTTTTCCATGTGACCATGCCCTTACTGAAAAAGGTCAAATCATTAATACAAAAAAAAAAAAGAATGTGTGCTCATATATCTACAGCAACTTCAAAACAAAAAGAACTACATTTAAGTCTATGTACAATCAGACAACGTGGTGTGGTGTAACAACGTTATTTCAGAACCGGTGTCAAAGAGAACAACTGGGAAAATGCCTATCACAGGTGGATATGTTGAGAAACCGGAGCCTAGCTTAACGTAAAACTGAACTTTGCCTAAACAGTTACTGCTTATTTACTTGACGATTACCCCAGTTTTGATCATGTATATCAAGCTCTTTGGTTAAACTAATAAAAAAAAATAGAAATATAATAAACCAGAAATATGAATATTCAAAATGATTTTTGTTGTTTTGCTCTAATAGATATTGATTGTTTTTTTTAACACATCGATTCAGTGAATATCCATAGTCTACAAATATCTTCATGATTTCCTTTAGTCGGATGATACAGAAAGCAGCAAACGGATTTTGCTTCAACTCAATAAACAAATCACATCATGATTGATATAAGAAAGTGATTTGAGATATCATACATGCATCTATATAGTATAAGGTATTTTCAGCAATTAAAAAAGGACTTCTATATTTTTATGTTATCACAAAAACACCTGTTTTTGGTTTTGTTTATTTACATAATATTTAAGCACGTGGTAAAAGTGCAATCGTACTTCGGGTGACATCTGGATAAAAATATGACATGGTCAGATGCAATACCACAAATCCTTATGTTTTATACCATTTCAACAACCCGAACATGAAATAAATATATATATTTGGCCTCACGCGTGATCTTGATCACATGGCATGTGATCCTTTTGGCGCCCGACAGTAGGGTAAGGGTAGTTGATATGAGCCCTATGACTCATCCGTGCAAGCACGAACATGTTCTTTTACGCTGACGTCATCAGTGCAAGCTGAGACATGTTA